>JAUUDY010597540.1:3064-18202 GCA_032361765.1 Panulirus inflatus | reverse complement strand
GTGGGAGACCAAATTGGAGGTGGAAAGATGGAGTGAAAAAGATTTTGAGTGATCGGGGCCTGAACATACAGGAGGGTGAAAGGTGTGCAAGAAATAGAGTGAATTGGAACGATATGGTATCCCGGGGTCAACATGTTGTCAATGGACTGAACCAGGGCATGTGAAATGTCTGGGGTAAACCATGGCAAGATCTGTGGGGCCCGGATGTGGATAGGGACCTGTGATTTCATTGCGTTACACATGACAGCCAGAGACCAAGTGTGAACGAATGTGGCCTTTTTGTCCGTTTTCCTGGCGCTACCTCACTGAAGCAGGGGGTAGTAATGCTGTTTCCTGTAGGACAGGGTAGTGCCAGGGATGGATGAAGGCAAGCAATAAAAGGTTACATTCACTCACACTCAGTCTCTAGCTGTCATGTGTAATGCACTGAAATTACAGCTCCCTATCCACATCCAGGCCTCACAGACCTTTCCATGATTTACCCCAGATATTTCACATGCCCTGGTTTAAGCCACTGACAATACATACATACATACATATTCATAAATCTATTCAAGTACAAATACTTGGTTCCCTATAATAAGACATATAGCACTTTGGGGTTGCTTTCTTACCTCCATATTATCAGGAAGGTTAATAATTTCATTTTGCAGCTGTTGCGAGTGTTGGCTGTGCTTGCCAACCAAGTCATCATTTTCCTTTTGCAGTCTGCCAAGATTGAATAAATATTAATACCTCTTTAATCATTTGAATCCAAAAATATAAAAACTTTCCAGAAAAGCATCTTTCTTAAGCCATGATGATTTACATTATAATGATACCAGTCTAAATATTATACACTATGAATTGTAGCCAACATGCTTAGCCTACTTGCACAAATTTCAATTCTAAAAATTGCATGCTATGGAGGGATAGGATGAGCACCATGGATAAGTGGATCCATGAAGATATGGTTTACTGCGACTAATAAAGCTTTAAGAGCTCAACAAAAACTGACTACAGCTGGCAAGCCTAAATTAAGACGTACAAATTTCTTCTTGTGCCAACTGGCTTATACATGTTCAGAAAATGCCTACCACTTATAACACTAACGACAGAATGGTGTTTGCTTTATAACGAGTCAAAGTGATGTTTCAACCCATGACTGCAACTGTAATGGGCACAAGTCAGTGATCTTTATTGGTCTTAGCCCCTGTATATGTAAAACATTGGTTGGTGGACCTATCGATTATTCTCAACTCCTATCCCAATTACATAGAGTGGATCACACGCAATACCCTCTCTGTTCATTTGCATACATTCTCCATTCACTCCCAGTGTGCTGTATATAGTTTTATGCATGCATTTCTTACTTTTTCAGTCCACAAAGTAAGTTCATCAATCAAGTGAACTCAGCCTCCAATCACACTTCCATGTCCATAAACACAATCATTCCACTGCATATAATCCAATATCATTCCTCTCTGATTCTCAACAGTGGTACCATCTTACAAGATTTTGATCTCTATATCTTTTCACTGATTTTTTTTTAACATCACAAAGCCCTTTCTCCCTTTCACATCTTCATTTTTAACTTATCTTTTATCTATCTCTAGCACTCATCCATTCTCATGAATCAACATTTCACAACCATACATTAGTGTGTATTCATTTTCATGCTGGCGGCTCCAGTCATGGGCAAAATCCTACATCAAGGCAGGGTCTTAACTGAAATACAGAGGTTAATGAAAGGGAAAAATGAAGATGAGGAAAAATATTTAAGAATTTTGGAGGAAGTGAAGAGTTGCAACACATAATCATGCAGGCTTCTTGAACACTCTCCACTTGATCTCTCATATACTTAGACTCTCATGACACTATTGATTCAATGGCTTTTCCTTTCCATTGTCTACTTCTTTCCACTGCTATCCTTAATGGACAATGTTCTTCAATACTGAAACTCCTTCATGAATTCTAAATCTTCCTTATTTAAATAAGTGTAATAATTGCTACCCTTCTCCACAGGAGAATCTTACTTTTACTTGATTATATCTTAAACAACATTTTTCTGCACATAAACATGATGCAACTTATAACTCTTCTCATCTCACCTTGGAATTTAATTTCCAGAGGCATAATATCTGGAGGCATGAGCTACAACCAGTTCCATTCTGTACCTCGCATCCATACCACCGCACTCTTGTCTCTTTAATCTTTAAGATCCACTGGTAAACTGGTGTCTAACATAGCCTAACTGGACCAAGAGGCAAGCAGTTCCTTAATTCAGGTGTTCAATACAATAATACATACTGATAACTGGTGCAAGTGTTAAAGTGCGACATATAAGGACTACAATCTAATTAGAATTTAGTATGGGCCATGCAAAACACAAAAGAATAAAATTCTGAGAAGTTTGGGAATGTCATTTGTTACAAGAGACGTTTCAAATAACATTTAATTAACCTGGTTAGTTCTTGCTGAGCAACCTCTCTACGTTCCGTCAAAACTTTAAGTTGTTCATGGACGTTTGTCACATTTGCTCGGAATCTTCCTACAACCTCATTGTGCTTCCCAGTGGATGCTTCAACCACGCTTGCCACACCTGCTACCTGTCAAAATCACCAGTTCTACATAGTTTATTCATAAAGTACCAGTATACATCTTTAATATTCTATCATACTCAAAGATGTTAGAATTCATCTAAAGCTGGATGATGTAAGGTAAATCACAACAAAAATAAGCCACAATAAGCAACATGACCATCTTCATCTCTATAACATACCTTCTTTTCATACTCCTCTGCCATGACACGCCATTTTTCCTCCATAACATGTCTGTATTGAGCCTCTCTGTCCAGATCTTCTTTGTATCGCTGAAGAGCTCTATCTAGTTCTGACCGCTGTTTCTCAGTCTCGCGCTGCTCATTTTGGGCCTGCAAAAATATACATGAATCTGGCAACACTATTTAACAACAGAAAAGGATTTATGCAAATATATACAACACAATTATTCATTTCACATTAAACAAGAAAATGTAAATTAGTTTTCTTGGTAAGGCTGGGGAATCAAGTATGATAAATACACACACACAAAAAAAAAATTAAGATGAAGTGAATCTATTAAATGTTGGGATAAAGCCAAAATCTTTACGGAACATTGATCTAATTCATTCTATCTCCTGAATGCGTATTGTTCTCCTGTATATTCAGTTCCAGATATCCTACAGCCTCCTTCATTACACCCTCCCACCTCCATCTTTCCCCTCTCCCCTTGCTCCCTCCACTTCTGAATTACATATCAATTTAGTCAGTTTTTCTTTGTTCGTCCTTTCCATATTTCTGAACCACTTTCGAAAACCCAGGTTGACACTCTCACTCAGACGGCACATACTACCTGACCTCTTTCTATCATACCTAACCTCTTTCTATCATCGGTTGTTATCAAATCATCAGGTTACATAAAAAAATTACCCTTGGAATCTATACTCTGAGGAAAACACACTAACTAACGAGGTAGCTTGTAGCTAAATACTTGCAAGCCATCCACAATTTCAGGCTTAATTGTCCAAAGCCTAATTCCTGAATTCAAGATCTCTTTAAATTGTAAAATGTGTGAGGCTACTCTCTGGCTGTCCTGATACATGCAGCTGAATCATATCCAAAATCTTATCTGACTGCTCTGAGTATTAAGAATCACTAGGGATAAGTGCACTAGTATGTTGACATAAATAAAGTTTTATACAACAAAATGTGGCATTAAGCTTGCCCCTTTTTGGATGAAATATTAGTTAAAGTCTTAGTAGCATTGGATGGTGAAGTTAATAGCCTCTTTTACATTCAATATCAACCAAAATGTTGGTAACACCTAAGAGATAACAGGATGACAGCAGCAGTCAAAAGCATGCCTTACCTTCTGTAGCTGTGTCTGATACGTGGTACAAAGCTGACATGACCGCCCCATTCGTGACCTGGCACGGCGAATCTCTTCATTCAGTAAGTTCCACTCTGCTTCACTGACAACCCTTCTTCCACTTCCTACCCCACTACTAGGACCAAGCCCTCCACTAGCACTTGATGAAAAGTCAACTACCAAGTAATCGTCCTCCCCAGGTGATACAAGAGACTCGCTCTGAGTAATCCCCTCAGAATCTGGGGTCATATCTGAAGTGGTGGGCAGCAATCAAATAAATACAAGAATAAACTAAAAAAAAAATCAATAAGAAAACTAATATAATAATGAAAACTATATAAACATTCTATGTAACTTAATGCATGTACAAAGTATTTGGTGATGCCATATACCCTTATCAATGCTTCAATGCTGTTTGTCCAAGTTGTAGAAACACGTCAACACGTCTCTCATAGCTAATATTCTGATGCTAGAGAATGTTAAACCTAGTTAAGAAAACTTATGCTTAAAGTTGAGGATGCATTCCTAGAAATCACAACTTGGGGGCTCCGATCTTACCATAAGACTCAACGAGATAAGGGGGTATATGATCCTGGGAAAGATTTCTCAGCCTATTTTTCCCACAAAAAGGAGAGTGAAATCTCAGGAAACATACATTGCAGTTTAGGTACATAATAATCAAAGTTTCTTTGCAAAGAATAGAGCACAGACAATCGTATTTAATCTATTCAGCACTATGATCTGTAAGAGTGGGATACATACCTGACTCTAATCCCACCAGCCCTCAAACTGATTTCTATCACTTGTTCATGATACTGATAAGAGGAAAATTCATACTGTGTGCCCTTTATTACTCAAATGGTGATAAATATAAAACTATGAAACTACAAAAGCTAACATGCAATCACAAGTTTGTTGAAGATCCTCCCTCATCTCTTATCAATACTGATTCTTGTACATTTTGGTGAATGGTAATGAAATAGCATGTAATGTGCAAACACCGAAAATAAAAGAAGAGATTCACATAACGGATAAGATAAAATAGAGGAACAAGCGAGCAGTGAAGACCTGAATGCAAGTTTTTTCCTGTATTAGCTGAGACGGCACAGACAACCGAGACACTAATCATCCCATTAACGCTGATTCGAGTGAGAAACTGCTGACTTTAGTGACTGAGTTTGGGGTGAGTGTGTGAGGGGAAAAATTGGGAGTGAACGTGAATAAATGCAGGGTTATTAGGTTTTCTTTCTGCCTCTCTAACAAGTGGACTACTGGCATTCTGCCCACAAACATACAATCTCTCCTTGTCATTATAACTCACAAAGCTCATTCTTCGTAGCCCAAGATTTTCCTGTGATGAGCCCTACGCACTAGCCCTGCCTTTTGGCAAGATGGAAAGAGCAGCAGTAGGTAGGAACATTTAGGCAGGAGCATTAGGTAGAGACATGAGGTAGTAGTAGTAGGTAGGAGCCTCTGCAAACACTGTGCCAGTGGCCTGTTAAGAGTGAGGCACTAAAGGCTAAGAAGCAGCGTGAAAGTTCTCTATATATGGAGACTCTGCTTCTCTGGCCACCCCTTTGAAGGAGTTCCAGCTGGAAGAAGCATCAGAGAAATTGAAAGAATAGCAGAAACAATGAGTGAATTAGGAAAATTCATAATCTTAACCGAGCAAGCAAGATGAATCAAAGAAAGTTCTAAATGAGGTAAACACCAACAAACAATGACAGCCATCATGGCCCTATACCTTGGCGACTAATACTATGGAGGTGAAGTTAGTGTAATCCTTTCCAGATCCTGATCATAAACAATATATCTTAGTTCGGGGTCTAATTCATCAAAAATCTTTACTCCATTACTATTCTCTATCTCAGATCAAGGGAAGATAGCCTCACAGCTCATTTATTCACAGCCTCGTATTCAGAGATGCTATGAACACAGTGTTTCATACCATATTCACATTTTAATGGGTTGATGCTGTGGAGGCTGTATGTGCCTGAACCATCCATTCAAATTGGGAAAGGAACAATGATGACATACAGACAGCCAGCTTTGGGATTATTAATTCTGCACACAAAATTCTATGGTGAGATTTACATCTCCATTCATTCTTTTACCCTCCCCAACAAAATGTTATTACAATACATGTTTAGTAATAATTTCCTAGACACAACCACTCAAAATATCCACATAATACAACAAGTCTGTTAACCCTTTTTGTACTCTACTCCTTCCTCTTATATTTCCAACCATATTTGGTCCACTTCTTTCTCGTATTTTCCAATACATCATCATAGATTTTTTTTTTTTTCTTGCTTTGTCGCTGTCTCCCGCGTTAGCGAGGTAGCGCAAGGAAACAGACGAAAGAATGGCCCAACCCACCCACATACACATGTATATACACACACATCCACACAGCTCCCCTTCCACATCCACATCCATAGATATCTAGCTGATTTTCATCTCTCACAGACAATTAATGATAGAACAATCTAGACATGCTCTCATAGATTTATCTTCCTAAAGTCTTCAACAAACATCAAACCTTTCTAAAGCTGTCTTTCTTTCCTCTTTTCCCATTCTATCTAACAAATCTAACTGGATCTGGAAAGGAAAGCAACATCTTGATGTCTTCAGTTTATTTTCACCTTGGACAATACTTCTTTGGGATGCCCATATATTCTCTCATAAAACATCTGTTACTTTGGGAAGCAGATATATTCTCTCGTAAAACATCTATGTTACTGAGGTGAACTCTTCATGAAGCAGTAATCAAATTTTGATAATACTGATAAGTGTTCAAACCAAGAGAGGAAAGTTCTCACCTGCCAAAGCTTTCTGTTGATCTTGTGTCAACTGGGGCATCTTGTCTGGACTGAAACGTTCTGCCAAAGGAATGTCGGGTCCAAGACTTTCTGGAACAAGGCTGTCAGGTCCAAAGCTGTCAGGTGGAAGGCTATGCGTCTCTGTCTCACTGCTCTGGTCATCACTCTGCTCACTGTCAGAATGACAAAATCAAACTTATGCTACAACCATGACTATACATTTTCTTCTTTTCATGATTATTCCCAAAGCTACAACAGTTTTATTGGCCAATCAATTTTAAAATTTACCTCATATCTCATCTACCTTTCACCATTTCTAGTACTTATGCTACACCAACATTCAAAATGTTGAATTTGACATTCTGAACTATAAGTTTCCTTCATAACCACTATATACACAATATACTTATAGAGCATTTCTTCCTCTTTTACACCCTCTCTAACTTTACCATAATAATCACAATTCCAACTCCTACTCTATTCTATCTATATCTATCAATTCTATACCTCTGACACCTGCTCCCACTGGAACTCCCTCAAAGGGGTGGCCACGGCAATGGAGTCTCCATAATTAGTGAACTCCAAAGCAGTTTCTCAGCCTTTAGTGCTTCACCATAAACAGGCCACTGGCAGAAGGCAACTCTAGAGCAGCTCTCTTTTAAATATTTTAGCAAAAATGTTGAGGCTCACAGGCAACCCAGCAGTTCATCCTCCCTTCTGGGGATGGCAAATGAAATGGACGCCCATCATAAGCTAAGTACCCATACGCTACACATGTTAAAAGAAGATACATATACAAGGTTAATAGATGAGGTAACACAAGTGTAAAGCTCTCTCCCTGTAACATACAAATAGTAAAACAACAAATAGCAATCACGTACACACAGCCAATGGTTACCTATGGGCAAGATGTGTGGTGGAGGGCAGTGTAGCAGCAGGTTCTTCATCTAGGTCAAGCAAGGAAGAAGATCGGTCATCATCAAGCTGGAAAGACAAACAAGTGGTTACACATGACATACCATCTTTGATTAGGTTATACTGCATTGTAAAATGATCGTCTGGATTCCCAACTACACTGGGAAGGGAGGGATCATTTGGATGACAGTCCATACCTACCGATAAATACCTATGACAAGATTCTACTTGGGTTGGTGAATAGCCCCACCTGCACATCCTGCTTGATGAATACAACTGCTTCTCCATGCCATTATCATCAAATAATTATCAATTCTGGGTTCATCTGGAACTGATTTCAACTATGTACAGTACCAAATTTTCTTTTAAATGTTTTCTGTAGTTGTTTGTAAATTTTCCATTTCTCCTGGAACAGCACTGAATGGTCTTTCCATCTTTTTTGTTTGGCCCAGTGTTGGGAATAGAAGAGCAGCATATGGATCCAATGAAGTGACCTATAGATAGGGTGGAGGAAAGACGCTAAGATCTTGGGTGTTTTGAGGAGTGTGTGGAAAGAGTTCACTATCTGGGAGGGTATAAATGGGTATGCTTGATGGCATAGCAGTCCCCACAATGCTCCAGTTCACTTTATTCTAGGCATGCCTCAGACTCTCTAACATATTTGGGCCCTAAACACTCAAAAGTATCTTTCAGTCTATTCTCCCAAATCTATCTTTCATGCACAGATAAAATCTTCCCATCAGAGTTGTGAAAGTGGTCACACTGATATGGAGTGTATTACCCATGTACTGATGTTTTCCCTAATATAATCCAATATATCAAGCCTTAACAAATGAGTTAAAAGAAATCTGAGATATGTTCAGTCATAACACGAATGATATAAAAGAAGTGGAAAATCCCTCAAACTACACCATATGCAAAATAAGGCCTACCTCATTGTCAGGGGATGGAGATGAACCACGTTTTCTGAAAGAAGGGGAGAGAGATGTCACATGGGGAGAGGCAGATTTAACTTCTGGTCTGGCTTCTACTTGACTGTCAGTGAGAGAGATGGATGGGGCTCTGGCCATTGCTTCTTCATTACGCTGTAGTTCTGTAAATAGAGATATAAAGTTTTCAAGGTGCTACTAATTTCACAGGCTCAAGATGGGAAAATGAGGATAAAACATAAAAATAAGAATCAACAAACAAGATAAAATTAACATGTATAATCATCTCTCTCCGCTTCTTCTTAAGTTTCAAAGTCACTTGTTATTCTATCTTTGCTTTTTTCTCCTGTTAGTGTCCATGTGACTATAAGGTGTTTCCTAAGTTTTTGTTTTTTAATTTTTTCATGCTTCCTAAACTTCCATTTGTCTCTGTGTTCCACATCAAGTTCTATGCTTATCTCCATGCACTTTTTTCAAGCTTTGTGTCAGCCTCCATTACCCTCCTCAGTCTTGTTAATGCCAGACACTTCCTTAATTATCTGACGTACCTTCATGCGCTTCCTCAAGCCATTCATCAGCATACATGTGCCATTCTTACCACACTTATTAATGATTGCTAGTAACTACTCTCAAACACTTTAGCACTATTCATCCCACTACAGCTCCTAGTCTTATCTCAGTATTTGATACAAACTTAATTCCATTTCTCTTTGTATTCACAATATCCATGGGTAATTCTTCATATAATTCTACTCAAATATACCCCATGAGTAATGCTATTTGTAACTAAAATACAATTCATCCAAATAACACTGGCAATAATTAAGACACACTCCCTAATCTGCATACAGAGATGGGCAATAAGTTACATAACCTAAATTACTATACTAATTTTCCGAACAACTTTAAAAACTTATTGTACTTAGTAAGTCAACGGCAAAGAAATAAGACTAATTACTTTCTTCTTCCTTTCAGAAGTTGGACAATTTTCACAGCTGGATCACCGACTACCTAAGCTACTTGCCAGGACGTCAAGACAAATACTATGAACCAGTAGGGTGCTATGAGAGAAAATGAAGAAACCTGGCAAACTAAAGATTACTAATCCAAATGATTCCCTTAGCCACTTGCTTCAAATGCCCTTTTGGAGGAGTCATTGGATTCTGAATCTCTTGTACAGAAGATGGATCAATTATAGGTTTTACATGAAAGATGGTTAATCTATTACTGTAAAAAGAAGAAAAAAAAAACCTCTCTAGGCCTGTTTAGATATTTTTTTCAAGTATGCACTAATCATTTAATCGTGTTCTTATACTTGTAATTAGAAATTTCACAAATTTAACACTGTACTTTCAAGTTAAACGCCCTGTCATTATTTCACCCACTCAAATAATCAGGCATGGCCCAACAAGGAAATCTTAATACAAATGTTGGCTGCCAAGGGATCAGAAGCTGTTAAAGACTTGACTAAATTCAATCTCAAAGATAAATTTCAAAACAACCAAAAGAAAAATTACAAACAAGAGTATATGCCAACGGCACACCAAATATCCATCCTGGTAAACCAAAAGCTAGCAAACTGAGTGAGCTGGAACCAAGATGATATGACGGACAAAGTCCTGTTTTAAAAAATTTCTGAATACTTTCTGTCATAAAGCCATCATATGTACTTTATGTATTATTCATAGCAGCTTAGGATTTACAATGCTGATGTGGATGTGGGGGTTTGATTCTTCTGTTTATATCCATTCAGTAGGGAAAGTAAATACTGTGGTACTAGGTATAGCACCCCTATGGAAAAAAGTAACAGATATGGATAAAAAGAATACGAGGGATAACCATAAGCAAAACCCTTTGTCTTGAGGTAGAGTATGTAAATAATCTCAAAAAACTATATAAAGCAAACACTCTGCTTTCATCCTTAATCATCTTTAACTTAGAAAATTCTTAAAGTTCATCTTTTCTATGTACCGCAAGCTGACTATGGACAGGAGCTGCAGCCTTAATGCCATAATAGTCCTGTAAATCACTCTCCTACTTTTCACAGACGTAAAGTTGCAATAAACAAGAATCTAGCAGCTTATTGAGCAACTATATATTCACCCAATATGGAAGCTGTAAAATCTAGTGTTACTTTTCAGCATCACCATAAAACTTAATTTCAACTAAAGCATCCACGACAGGTATTTTTGCTATTAATGCTAGGCAAGCTGAAAGTGCAAAGAAGCTTCATTACATCCATTTCTACTTTCAACTTGGAAAATGGACAATTTATTTTCCAACTAATCAGGCCAATGGCATGAACTAAAACTAATCTCAGTGAACAAAATGATCCACTGCTAAAGAATGAGAGTTCAACAGAGGACTACATTATATATAATCTTCATGATTTTTTCTGTGTTATGTACATGAGCAACACCGTCAGCTACACACACCTCTTGGACTCATTAATACTTGTATCTATTTCCAGCTGCATTAAAGGCAAGAATATAAGCATCATCCTCCTGGTGGTAGAAAGTACAATGGGTATTACTACGTACTGATTTCAAATTGGTCGAATTTACCTTCTAATTTTCGTAGTTGGTCGTGTGTTAGGAGTGACCGCATTCGCCTCATATCTGCAAGGTGGTGTCGCTGTGCCTCAAGAAACTGATCATTAGCACGCTGCCAAGTGTGCTTTAAGTCTCTGTGTTGGCGACGCTCAGCCTCATAAGCCTGTGCGATAATGCTTATTACTGATCTTGTGTGTATAACAAACTTATATAACTAACAGCTTTCTGTAATCATATGTTCATAAAAATATAGTTCTAGCTTATATACAACATAGAGTAAACCCTTGAATAAGCTGTGTTTGAAGAGATCCGTCCATACAAATAAAGATATGCTGTTAAAGTCACACAAGTATGCCAAAGCTACACACACAGGCCAATAATTCATCAGATTAAAAGAAGACGAAAAAGTGAGACAAACATAAACAGTCATACAGATGGGAAGATAAACAAGAGGGCAATTAAAGACATATACAAAGGGATTTTAAACAAACATAAAAATAAACATACAGGAATTTTAAACAAAAATAGACAAAAGTATATTACACAGTTAAGACAGACAGATTTATTCATATATTTATCCTTGTATTTGTCCTACATATGTCCCACTATTCATACATATTTCTCATTACTCTGCATTAAAAGCTGGGTGAGAAATCTCTTAAATATATGCAACATAAATTCTATTTTTGTATTCAGTGAGCCCCTTACAAGGTATCATATTAGTCTTGTCTTCTTCACTTCTTGCTAAGACTGAATGGAAAAAGAAAAAATTCACAAACAAAAACTCAGGTTGGGTCAACAACCTACCATTCAAAATGCCTTTAACCTCTTTATAAGAAAAGGTACTTCTTCAAGGCACCTAAGAAAACATATTTCTTTTGAAACACTACATATATCACTATTTTCCACAATCATATAAAAGTGTTACCACACATATTTCTGTTGTTGTCTCCTGTAATCAAGCTGCTGTGGAAGAAATTTTTCAATAAGTATACTAAAACATGAAGAGGAAGCTTTAGATGAATAAGTAGTGCAATCTTTTCCTTTTTCCTTGAAAAACCTCATCTTCATGGAAAATGACAATCAACTGGGTGCACTACGAGAAATCAAAAGGATATAAACATTGGTCTTGCTCAATGAATCAGTTACTGCACAAAGCAAAAGCTTTACATGGTTAGCTTTAGCACAACTGAGCTATGTGTGAGAAAGATTACAGGTTCTCTGCAACTGATCCATTACATGTAAATAAAAGAGTTCCAAAATTTAAGAAACAGCGAGAAATTTAGGCCTTGACTTACACATCGAGCACATCTGTACACACTTCCTATCTATCTTCAACAAATAACTTTGTGATACATACTTGTCTCAGTTCAGTAAGTTGTGTGCGTAATCTGTCAACATCATCAGTGAGTGCTGTTTTCTGTGTATTAAGAATGGCTGTGTACAACTCCAGATCTGCTCTAGAGGCCTTCTCAGCTTCCAAAGTACTGCTAACACCTTTGAGCTGAAAAAAGTAATCAAATATAACGATAAAGAAGGAAACCAATGAAATGGTAACATATGAGATCGAAGTATCATCATGTTACATGACAACCAAAAAGATATGTCTTAAACTCAGCCATCTTCAATTCAGAATCAGCTTGAATCTGATTACATTAGGAAATCTTGGGGCTGCAAATTTACCCTAAAAAATTGAGCCAACCTACAGGGTTAAGTCAAGGGAATCCAGTTCTGTAATTTAAGTCCTACAAACTGTCTAATTGGCTTTGGATGTAAGTAGCATGTCTGTAATAATGTTTGACAAATAATTTTGAGTCTCCACATATCCCTGTCCTTACATGCATCCCTCACTTGCTAGCTAAGATGTATCTCATCAAATTGAAGTAATTCTGCACTTTCAAGAACCAAAGTACTCTAGATGTATATTGTATCACCTGCAACATGAATCATCATGCAACTACTGCTGTTAGCAAGCCTACCTTTTCATCAAGCTGTTGTACAACCTGTGCTGCATCTGTGCCCTGCAAGAGTGGAGCCACAACATCAGCAGTATGAAGCGCAGCAGCCTGCTGTGCCTCGTGTGCTCGTAACTGGGCATCCTGGGCACGGATTTTTTCCTTCAGAGCCTGTATTTCCCCCTCCAGAGGTTCCACCAGGGACCGTAACAAATCAGCATCTTCCTGGGCCTAGTGGAGGAAAAAAGGTAATGAAAGAAGTACAAATGTGGTGGCTACATTCCTACATCACAGTAAAAGACCATACACTCTTCACAGAAAACTCAAGGCAAAACCTTAATACTGAACAAAACTGCAACATAAAAAAAAGTGACATAAAATCCACACGTGTTTTTGCACTATGGTAAACAGTTATCATCATGTATTATTCAGAGTCAATCCTCTCCAGCTGGAATGTTACTTTCACTTGTTTCCATACTTCCTCGCCTCTCACGTTGGTATGTTCATTCCCTATTGCTAACACACTTACTTCCTCACTCTTCAGCCTATGTCTATGTTTTCACCTCCCACTTAACTTAAAACTCAGTCGCTGAATCACTGTTTATCAATTTCAAATCTCCATACTGCAAGATGGTGAATTCTCAATGTCTTACTTTTTGAGTATAATGTTACTTTCCTCATATCAACTTAACTCTATTTCTATCAGTTCAATGTGAGGCAATATAGGTATATAGCTTTTCAGATATATCTAATAATTACTCAAGTTTTGTGGGTATAGATGAAGTCTTTTTTTGGCTATATGCACGCATAATATTTGACAGACAATAAACAGGATGAATACTCTGAGCTGCCAGGTGGAATAAAAGGATAATCATAGATGCTACACCTGGGAATTATAATCACTTTTCTAGGAGTAAACTTCTATGCAATTCAACAAATCATTTATTCCATTATCAAGGGAATTTGTGCCTGACTAACCATTAGATTGACATAAAGTTAAAAATTCACTGTGGAGAAATAAGAACTAGACTTTAAGGATCAAACTTCTGTAATCCACTGACAATAACCAGAAAGCTTCGTATTAAGAAAATCAGTGAGCTTGGAGTTGTATGATACTTTAATGTATTCATCCTTCTGGATGGTATTCTGTGATTTCTGCCAGTTAGGTGAGCTTACTCAGTGCCAAGCTATGAACACTCCTGTTATGTATTTTGATTAAGTCCATTTGCAGAAATCAGCAATTCTTCTATTGTTCCAATAAGCACAGAATTAAAGTTGCAATTTTTGTACCTGAAATGCTCGGAAGATCAATACAATCTTAAATCAACAAATGCTGAATTAAGTAAGCCAAAATCTTACTTCTTATTAACTTCAGCGGCTCATCTCTATTTGCCCTCTGCCAGTGGCCAGGGTGAGGCACTTAAAAGACTAAGAAAAAGCACCAGAGCTCACCAGTTATGGAGGCTCTTTTGCCATGGCCACACCCTTGAGGGAGTTCCCAAAGGGAACAGGCATCAAAGTTTAGATATATAGATGGGTAGATAGAATTTTTATCTAAGACACTTTAGCAAGAAGCTCAGTCTGCTTAACTGAATATCTTTTCCAACAATATTGCCATGGCTATCGATATCAGTAAATAGCCTCCCTAGGACCCTTTCTCCATGGGATACTGTAGCTTCAAGGCTGTGATACAATCAGTAGCAAGGAAAAGATGGCCTCCTTTCAAAGAAAAAGTCCTTTAACAATACTATACTCTGATCATGCTACTTCACTGAAGGTCACTTTTCACTCACGGCATAACCCCTGCAAACTTCATTTTGTCATGGCTACAAACATGTGTTCAGGAATGACTCTTCTTGCACTACCATTTTTAAGTTTGTAAATGTAGAAAAGATACATAGAATTATCAGTGCTTTAAAGCCATGAATTGTAATGAACTCAGCATCTCTGTTCACAAGTATGCAAAGCGCTTTACTGCCTGATACTTACCCTTTTCATACTCTCTTCTAAGTTCTCAGCATCCACCCCTGTCCCTCCTAAGGAAGGAGTTCCTAAACCAGTGCCAGAAACGGTCTTT
>JAUUDY010597431.1:0-15859 GCA_032361765.1 Panulirus inflatus | reverse complement strand
GTGATTATATAGAAAATATTAGGCATTTCATAGAAGAATGGCTATCAAAAAATAATTGTACAGTGAAGAGGTGTGTTTCGAAATAAAGAATTCAGAGACTGAAAAAGTAGAAGTGAGCAGGCTGTAAAATACAGTATGTTGAGAATAACTGAAGCTGAATAGAGGTTTTCTTTTAAGTTTTAGTGTTGCACTTATGAAGATAGGTAATTTAGAGCTGATTCTAGGATAATGTTTGTGTGTGTATACCTGCAAAAACAAACCTACCAATAGGAACCAGGAATCCAAAACCTCTGCAAGACTAGAGACCCCAGTTCTGGAAAACCAGTTCCTAAAACAGGATGTAAGTGGCCTGATATGCAGCTGACATTCCTTTAGCTGCTTCTGGCAAGATATGTGGATAATTGAATGGAATTTTGTAGGAATTTTTTTTTCAAATTACAAGTGAGAGGGGTGTTCTAATGATCTTTTATAAAAGAAATGTAGGAAAGGTTGTAGAATGAGAGAGATATGTCTTGAAGAATATTGGATTCTTTTACAAAAGATAGTTAAAGAAAGAGCTGGAGTGTGACTGTACCACTGGGAGAGACAGCAGTATAAGCCATTTGGATGAAAATGTGAGGTATTTGCATTTGTTTGAGGTATTATTTGCTATGAACAAAAAATATCAGTGGGAGATGAGAGGTTTACACACTTCCTTCATATATAAAAATGTTCTGATCTCACGAATAGCAGTTTTGTATTGATTTTAGTTAAAAGAGGAGGATAAGGGAGATAAAGTGTATTTCTAATCGTGATATGCCTAATCTTTGGTATGAATGAATTTAAAATAAGCATTCTGTGAATTTGTTAAAGACAGTCGTAATACAAGAAAGAAGCATGTCTCCATACCCAATAGATATGACCTCTGTTGTGTGTTTTGCACACTAAGACTTATCAGATAAGCAATAACCATCCCAAGGAAAAACAGCAGTCTTGCAAGGTGAGTTTTCTTTAAGTACTGTATACAGTATTTATATTGGATTACTAGTGGTGGGGATGGCAAAACCTGTAACTGTTGATCCAAATGGGATAAAATTGTGTTGATTGCAAGGAGGTTTAGATGTGAAAAAGTGTTAAATGTTAACTTGTGATGAATGGATTTATGAAAAAGGAGTAGGCCTCTGCCTCCACTATCAGTTTGGGAGGAATTTAGCCACTCTTTCTTGTACAAAGAGAAGTCCCCTGCATAGAGTCTCAGGAAGAGTGTAAGAAAATAATACATCTCCATATTAAGAGATAGGATGGCCATAGAATACAGCAGAGTTAACAGAATTAAGCAGAAGAATATGATAAAACCTCAAATTTTGAGTTGATATCATTAAAGATAGTTACAAAATATGAGGTGCACAAGGCATGGCATAAGTGAGGTTGTTAGGCATATGCCTTAACCCCAAAGAAGAAATGGTAAAACCTTTAGAAGTTAGAGATAAATACAAAGATTCCTTGGAAACATCATTTGACACTAGGGTCTCTGAAGAAAGAAAAAAATCAGGATATTGGTAATTAGGTAATGCTCTGCAGAGATAAAACCCCATAATATTATACCAAAAGTTTGGGTGAAATAGATATATAATGCAGGCTCAGTGAAAGTCATGGACATGGTTGAAGCTGGTATTGTTGCTGTGTGAGTTATACTCCTCATTGTCATCAGGTTGTTATCAGACAATGATGGGTATTGTGTTCATAACCTCTCGCCATTGCATAAATTTCATGGGAAGAAGAAAAAAAAGGGCATTATGAGGGAGTGTAAAGTGCAAATACATTGAAATCAAGGATCCTTTCAATTTCACATTGCAAGTAGTGTAAATAAGGAAGAGGAATTTTATTAAGTAGGAGCTATCCAGTAACTCCATGTACTTTTGGGCTAAGTAAAGCCCAGTATAAGAAAGAAGGGGCAGTAATGTGATACTGAAATTATTTAAACCCCCTTCTTTCTTGAAAAGATAAGAACAAGTAGATAGTGTCAAGAATTGAGGATCAATAACAGGTCCTGATAAATATGTACCCAAGGTTGTTGTATGTGAAGGAAGTTGGGGATATTATGGCAGTATATATTTTGGAAACTAAATGAGATAATATTTTGGAAACGTCTGTATAAGTATGATAAACAATACTGTAGTATAATACTGAGCTGTAAATGTGTTAAACAGAAAAAGATTAAATGTCATGACATGGAAAAACCTGAATTACATAAGAAAGAGTAAAACCAAAAATAATGCTAACATGTGCAATATGTTCTTGAGAAAAAAATGGTGAGCATTAATGTGATTCCACCTCATCACAAAAGTCTCCTGATGTAAGTTCTCATAACCTTAATGAATTGGAACAAAACTTGAATAGATGAAAACAGACATGTGGAAAAAAAAAAACCCTAAGAAACTGATTTAAACATTTGTTTTGGGAAAAAAGTGGACAGAATGGATAAATTGGAGCAGAGGAGATAGGAAAGGAATAAAGGATTGGCTAAAGGTATTAAAGAAATTGACTTAAAATCTTGTATGGAATTAGTTAGGGAACTGTGAGTGTAGATTAAAGGGGTGTCAGCTGGAGTGTAAGGAAATGTACAAGAATAGGGATACATGGAGGAAAGTCTGCGAGGGATCCAGATCACTGGATAGCAAAAAATAGCTTACTGGATGTAGCCATATAGATAAGTAGTCCTGTACTCTGCTTGTCCCTCACATTTATTTCAGATATCCAGTTTACAGGCAATGCAATATGGGAATTGGGGAAACTTACTTTTAATGTACCTAGTTTTTTACATCAGGTACTTGTGTAGTAGATTAATCATCCTGTGACTGCACATGTAAAATTGTCTGAGATAATTGTTGATTGAAAAGGAGAGCTAACTTTTATTCTGGGGTGTAACCAAGTGGGTAAATGACAAGGCATTTGGTCTTACCCTTGAGGTATTCAGCAAACCAATTTAGTAACAGTAATTGATATTTTCTTAGTTATTCTAATCCATTTAGTTCCTTGAAAGGAAAATAGATATATATCTAAGTGCAGGTTGTACCTCTTTAATCCAGCGCTCTGTGGTCCGGCATGTTTTGAATCTGCTGCCGTTAGTTTGTGGATCTGCTACCAGAGTGGCTCTGTTAGCAGCAGTAAGGTGCCAAAATCTGTTTACACTACAGCCAAGCTGATTAACAGTCATGTTAATTTCTTATATTCAGTTTATTGCTGAAAATGAAAGCCAGAAAATTAAGTTTCGGAAATTTTTGAAAGGTGCCAGGAGTACAGAAATGGACAGTGCACTTCTAAAGTGGTTTAAGCTCCCATGTAATGAAGGTGTAAGCATTTCTGGGGAGATCCTTATCGATCAGGCCAAAGTTTTTCAAAAAGAACTAAAGCTAGACTGTGACTGAATATTCGCAAGGATCGTTACACAAAATTAAGTGGAGAATATGGAATTTCAGTATATAGTGTGTGTGTGTGTGTGTGGTGAAAAGCAAAGTGCAGACACAGAAGCTTGTAGTGTAAGGTTGAATGAAAAGATAGTGTGTGCGGTAAAAAGCGTAGTGTTGACACGGAAGCTTTTAGTGTAAGGTTGTATTAAGTGAATCGATAAAAGCTCCAGGTCTCTATTAAACAAGCAACAGCAGTATGTACAGGGCGAGAGAGAGTGTACAAACCGGCTGCCTGGCTGGGATTGACGCAATGCGGGCTGCCTGCCTTGACAATAACAATAAAACATTACCAACAAGAGTCTACCAAAGCCAATTACCAACCTATGGTCATTTGTTGCATTAACTACTTGTCACAAAGCTACAAAGTTTGTGGATAAATTTGCACATTTAGTGGCAGTGGCAAACCTAGTCCCAGAGCAATTGTATAACGCTGAAGAATCTGCCCTGTATTAGCATCATATGCCGTGAAAAACCTTTGCCCAAGATATTGTGGAGTCTCCATCTGGGGTTACTTCTGATGTAATCTGATGTAACACTCAAACCTTGTTTAAAAGCATTAATGGTTGTATTATTTCCTGTTTTAAGCTTTGTTCTACCTTTGATGATACAGCAATACGTTTGTGTAATGAGCTGGCAAGACTAAGGGTTGGGCATATATTCCCTTGGGGGTCAATTTCTGTTTTCTGGCATTTTCTGTGGTCCTGTAATGGTCACGTCCCAATATTGCTGGATTAAAGAGGTTCAACCAGTAGATTTAACTGTTTCAGAAATATACACTAGTGACCAATGAAACAATGTTGTCAGTATCACAGCCTTCACAAAACACAGACATAAGTGTATGATAATGAAATTTTCTCTATCTACAGAAGGTTATTAATTTGTTTCATTGCACACAACTCTATTAATTATTGCTATGAGGTTTTATGTTACCAAATATCATAAATCAGTTATTTAAGACTGGTTGCCAGTCTCCTAATAAACTTAATTCTGTACAACAACAGTGCTTATTTTATAAGAATTTGATTAATATTAGTGATTGAATTCACTGTCCAAATATCTCTGTTTGTTCTTACAAACCACTTTTTTTTTCTTTTTTTTTAACTTTACATCATTGTCTTCATTTTATAGACTATCCCCCTTCCTTAACCAAATCTTGGATATGTGCTTGCTTTCATTACTCCAAACCTGGAGTACATAAACATTTTAAGGAAGTGAATTTTCTGGATAACAGGGGAAGTCTTATTGCCTCTGAGGACATGACACTACAAAGTTATACATAAAAAACTTATAGGACAGTGGTCTGGTCCTTTTTGTTCATGGATTTCTCTCAAGGCCATTGAATTTCCGTATTTTCTTGTTCCAGTGTTAGTTACATTTGTTGGCATGTAGAATAAAATGGCAAAGTTCAGTGTATGAATATGATCTAGAATGTACAATCAGGAGGTAATTACTATACTGCCCCTGCTTTAATTTTGGAAATGCTGGGCAGAGAGAGTTAAGTTCTCCCATATGTCTTCATGTACTGGTATACTTTCTTTCCCTGTTTGGCAGTTACATTACTAGGATAGAAAAGTATGGGTACTATTGGTGGGGCGAAGGAACCTTCTTGAGTAGAATTACTGGATACTTCTATATTCCTATCATCTGCTGTATTGAAAACTTTCTTGTGGCGGTTAATAAAAATACACCTGAAAATAAGGTATTTGAGTTACTGAAGAATATATGATTATTATACTTAACTATATTTGGAAAATCTGGCAGAGTCCTCTAGCTCAAATCCCTAAACAAAAACATTGTATTTCATTGACATTCATCTCAAATCTCCTTATTATTTCTGATTCATTTTCTGAAAGGATTTTTTAATGAAATAGCTGCAAGAACCATATACAACATCCAGTATAATTCAGATATATATGTTTTGAATACATAAGGTCATTCATACTTTCACATTTTGTGATAAATGGAAAATTAGAATTCATTATTTTGATAATCCTTTATGAGCAGAATAGTTATATCTGCCATGTTCAAATGGTTTCTTAAGGAAAATAATTAGTTTTCTCTTACCCCTAGTCAACTCCCTCACATTTTTATTATTTTCTTTCACAGTTACATAATATGTAGTAAGTGCCAATTCATCCCCTTAGCTTTCCAGTGTTCTTTGCTTATTATATATCTGAGGCAAAGGCTTGTTTGTTAGTAGTTTCAGAAACTTGAATAAATCATATGGCATAAGAAAGGACTTCTATAATGTAACTTATAAGAAATATAAGAAAGAAATCAGAAGTACCAACCATACCAAAACGGTTGAAATAACATTGCTCACTTTGAATGCTATCGAACCCAGAGTAGTGATATTTTAGTACTGATTTTACATATTACACCAAGAGGAATAATCTTCACTTAGGTATTTGTAGTTTAGTCTAATCTCTCAAATTCTTAAACAGTTAACTGTTGTGAGGTAGTCTTTTATACATTTATGCCTGTCACTAAAGATGTCTGGAAAATGATAGATAAAGGTGACATGTTAAAAGGGATAAGTTTGAATATAAACTAGAAAATGGACACACAAGAACTGTAATTACCTGTGCAGATAAATTCCTGATCCTCCACTGGAAAATTTAGTTTATTTAGCCTTTCCTTATAGTTAAACCTTCACAGAGCAGCTTTACCCTGCTCTCTTGATTCATACTTGTAACAGTTCAGTAAACTACAATGTTTCCTCTTAAATTTATATCACATACTGTACACAGTAGCTACCATAAAGAAAAATGTCCTTAGTAATGGATTTATACAGTAAGTAAGCGACATGTTTCATTGATGATACAGGAGTAACATAAGTAGATACTACATTAAACATTTGTTTCATTCCACACAGGAGACTGTTTTTAACACCTTGGCGTGTATCCTGTACTTGACGTCATCAGCGTATGTATCCTGGGCAGTTCAAACAGGTCTGTGGTACAGTTACTACACATTACCACACTTCACAGTCTACCCAGCTATGACAGCTGCATATGTGAGCATTTAATGGTATTCATTTCAGTATCCAGATCCCTGTGCGACTAAAACCCAAACTTTCATCACTCACTTGCACATCATCTGCTTTCCAAGCAATCAGTCCCATCTTGGTTCACTACTTTTTGGAGATTGACCAATATTTTGCTTCGTTCATATTAATATTTTGATGGAATTAGAAATTATCTGAAAGAAATTATGAATAAGGAAACTGTTACATAACAGGAGATTTCCCTAATCCCTACAAGATTTTATAATTTACCTCTATTTCCTATAATGGTTTAGTTGAGACATAATGCTTATTTTTTCAGAGTTATCATGAAGAATATGTTTGTCATTCTATTTTGCATACAATATGTGATTTTCTTTCCAGGTTCTTGGATTGACATTAGGAGTTATTCATGGTATAGATGCATGGTTATCCTACAGACATTTGTCAGGCCGACCTTTGTAGCTTCATTCATGAAAATAAGGGGGTATAACCAGTTTGCCTTATTGATTTTGCCATTTGACACTGACATCTAAAACTCAAGCCTGATTATGTAAACTGTGCAAATAAAGTGTATTTATATAATTGTTTTTTTAAAGCAAGAACTGTACTTATCAGTATTATTTTTAAGTCGCATCCACGCCTTTGGTCTATACAGTCTCAAAAAAAATGTCCTTTATAGTTCAGTTAATTTTCCCAACCAATACACTCCAACCTTAATTCCTTTTATGTTCCTTAACTCATTCCCATGATATAAGTCATACATGAAATTCTTAAAGAATATTTTTATAGCTTTTTGTTTTTCATCAGGAGAATCCGCCACACATGAAATGGCACCCCCTTCCCCAACGTGCGTGCGAGGTAGTGCTAGGAAAAGACAACAAAGGCCACATTCGTTCACTCTCAGTCTCTGGCTGTCATGTGCAATGCACTTAAACCACAGCTCCCTTTCCACATTTAGGCCCCACAGAACTTTCTATGGTTTATCCCAGATGCTTCACATGAATCCAACATACTTAATGCAGAAAAAAAGAATCTAGTGACAGATTTCTTGGCCACTGCTGTCCATGACTACCAACTGTTGTTTAATAGAACTGGCTGTTCTGGATCTGATTTTCATTAAATTAGGTTCCTATAGGTTACAACACATTTAACCTTGGAAACTAGAACCTATTGTCGGTTAGGTCATTTAGTAATTTTCTTTTCCCTCATTGTCTAATCCCTGCACCCCTAAGTTTCAGGATTCACCGGATAATGTAATGGATGGTAGTGATTGCTCAAAAATAGTTATTAGCAGGTCCTGCCCTCAGTATTTTTGTGTCAATTGCATAGCATAGCAGACATTTATGGATCGGTGTCTTAAATCGGCATTGTCTGTCTGTCCTGTTGTTAGGAGTCAGATATTACCTTTTCAACCTAACCATGGTCACACGATGAAATCTTTGAATAAGTTATTCATTAACCTCTATACTTTTCTACTCAACTTCTGTGAAGTTAATGGTATAAGACCTGTAACTCAACTTTTGATTTGGCTTAAGTAATGCAAAAAAGTTTGATGTGAAACTCAACCTACCTCATAACTTATAAAAATTCAGCTTGTGGCCTTGAAATGTTGATAAGTAATGTCCCAGCATCTGCAAAAAAGAATGGTATTAGACCCATAATTCAAGTTTATATTTTGATGGCACTTATAAAAAGGTGTAATCTCAAACTTGATTTGTTTATGCCATTGATAAAAAGGTTTAGTCTAAAGCTTAACCAGACTCATAACTTGAAGAAATTTTCAGCTTTAACAATGAAACTATAAACATTTGTTTCCTAGCATGTTAAGAATTGAAAGGCTTGAGACTCATAACTAGTTTTATTTTTATGCCACATAAAAAGACTTATTCCAGTTTTCCTCCCAGTAACTATGGTGTGCTGCAGTTAATGCAATTGTTTCATGGAATTCCCTTTCAGTGAACTTACAAATGAAAGTCGTTCAAATTATTTAACATGAACATGATTTTATTCGTCAAGCCTTTTAGTCCTAGTAATATAATTCAAGTATGAGATTTCCTTTTTCCTGTTGGCTTGTGAAAGAGAACTCATGGGTGTTTATGATACAGAGGGGCAGTATCTCCCTTCAGTTGTTTAGAGAAAAAATAAAGATGGAAATATTCAAATGGTAATGTAAATGGGAAAAATGGTGTACTATCCATCTTTACTTGTTCAATATACATTCGTCATTAATTTTTTTTTTTCATACTTGATCGCCGTTTCATGCATTAGTGAGGTATCACCAGGAACAGACAAAGAAAGGTTACAACTGCTCACATCCATTCTTTAGCTGTCATTTGCTGAGGAGGGTTGACCATTATGATACCTCCTCCTCTTCTGAGAACTAAGCTGTAGAATTCTCTTCCTCCTGTCATCTTTCTATCTTCCTGTTATCATTCTACCTTTTGGAGTCACGTCTACGAGCATTTGCAGAGCCCTTTCATTAAGTTGGCTTGTGCTATTTTGATAATAAAAAGTGAAACTGCAATAAGCTCCTGGGAGGAGAGTGGTTAGAATGAGTCTCGAGTTAAAGAGTAATTTTTGTAGTTTAAGTCATCACTGGAATGCATGAGACCTTTGTCTAACAGTTTTCCTGTATATCTTATAATTAAGCCTCAGTGTGTGGATAGAGGAAGTGACCTTAAGTTTCATAATGATTTAGTATCTTTTTTATGAGCTTGATATGGTATTAGTATGAAGATTTTACATTGTATAACGTTCCTTTGGAAGGTGTAACTAATACTTGAGAGCAGAACACTAGACAAGGCATATTTTTGAAAATATATTTCAAATCAATGCATATGTTCTGTGAACATATTGCGTATGGCTAGTGATTAATTTTATTTCACATACTCATTCCACTTGCAACCAATCCATAGAAACAGGCTGTTGGGTAGCCGAGTGCTTTTAAGCTAGCTATGTTTACTTTGCAGTTAATCTTTCTCTTGGTTATAGTTGATGTTAATATTTTTTTGTACATTTCTTTTTCACTTTATAAAGAATTATGACAGAGCTAACAGTGAACTAAAGTTCTGAACAAAAGATGTTAAATCTTTGGATTATGCATTTCTCTGATAATGCAGTGATATGAATATCTTCTTGTGAATGCTTCTGTCTTATTCAACAAATGCAGAATGATAAGGATTGAGGGTCTTTTAGTGTCGAAGGATAAACATAAATTTCTCTGGGTCCAATTGCTTAATGGTAATAGTAATTACCAACAACTGTCAGATTTCAGAGTTAGTAGTTCTTTTATACAAGTATACAATCCAGCCTCAGTAAGCGACACAGTTTTATTAATTTGATATGGGAGTGTTAGAGGATGTGTGGATCAGGTGTTTGCTTTGAAGAATGTGTATGAGAAATACTTAGAGGAAAAGAAGGATTTAGTGTAGCCTTTATAGATCTAGAGAAAGCAGATGATAAGGCTGATAGAGATGCTTTATGGAAGGTTTTGAGATTATGTGATATGGGAGGAAATTTGCTTTAGTAGTGGAAAGTATGAAAATAGTAAGGCATGCATGTACGTGGGAAGAGAGGACAGTAAGTTGTGCCAGGTGAAGTTAGGTCTGAGGCAGAGGTGTGTGGTGTCATATTTGATTTTTTATGGATGGGGTGGTGATGTAGTTAAATGCAAGAGAGAGAAGCAGCTAAGCAGTGTTTAATGGGTGTTGAGGGCCTGGGAAGTGAGACCATTTGTTTTTTGTAGATGACATAGCTGGTAGATTGAATGAGAAACTGCAGAAGTTGATGTTTGAGTTTAGGATAGTGTATGAAAGGAGAAAGTTGAGATTATTATATGTTTTAGCAAGAAAAAATTTGGTGCATTATACATGACAGCTAGAAAATAATTATGAGTGAATGAGGCCTTTCTTTTGTCTGTTTCTGGTGCTACCTTTGATGCGGGAAATGGTAAACATGTATGAAAAGCATATTGCCCAGCAGTAGTGAAACAGCACCAGAAGCAGATGAAGATATGGTGCTCATTTGCTCACTTCCACCCTCAAGACGTCATGTCTAATGCACTCATTTTTTTCTTGTAAAGAAATAAAAACATTTACATTAGCCTTCCACCAGCTTCATGCAAACATCCTCACAGAAAGATGCTAGAAGTCATATTGGGGATTCATGCTCTCCAGGTCTTTATCTAGGATGAACTACCTCACTCTGTTAATGCCAACAGACATCTGCTATGTAGATCAACTGCTGGTGCATCTCTTACTCCACCTCCTTGACTTCCGTAGAGCTGCATCTATCTGTGATAGATACTTTAATCACTTCACACAGGAAGTTAAGGTTCTTTGGGCTTGGAGATAAGCTTGTAGAAATTAGACAACATTCTAAGTACAGACCGTATTTAAGGATAGAGCACCATCATCTCCTGTTAGGTGTGCTTTGTTGAGAAAGAGGAATTTCAACAAGATGCTGATGTAGGCTTATTTTTCTTTCCCCTCAACATAAAGCAGGTTTCTTTGCTGTCATAAGAACAATTTTTTTAGAATCTGTTGAAAGTGTGCTTGCCTCTTGGCTGCTGCATCACCACCATTAGCATAAATGATGAGTAAGGTAAAATCAACTTCGGTAAAGAAGTTTACAAGAATTATGACTCAACCAAGTTGTGCTATGTGACTGTTACAGACATATTCATTAAGAGAAGGATACCATTTAGCGAGTAAGTTCACTTGAATTCATGATCATACTGAAAAAGAGGCTTGTGTTGGGATCCTTTTTCCTAATGAATGTTTTGAAACAATATAGATATATACAGATTTTTATATTTCTATTTTTTAAAATGTAAGGAATTTGAGTTCGATATTATTTTAGATTGATTCAAACGTCTACAAACTGTCTTTGTACTCTTATTATTGGAAGGAGATATTTGTTTTGTAAATATTCATCTCTAGATCTGTCACTAGTTTAAAGGAAGAAAAATATCACTGACTAAAAATGTGAATGGTGAGTTGAAATAATGCAATGGTATGGGAATGGGAGAAAACTAACTTGAAGAATATTGTTAGAGTGTGACATGAGTTGCAAGTTGAAAAGCAGTGCTTAGGAGGGAAAATAAAGTATAAAATGAAGCACAATAAGTGAACCTGCTTTAGCGTAAGATCACCAGCATATGAAGGGAGCTGTAAGATATATGATATTCATCAGTGGTAATGTACCTTTAGGTGTTTTTTGGAATAAGAGCAAATGTGCATGCCTTTATACTTCATTATATTCTCCTGCTAATAGACATTTCATTTACCTCTTGTAATACTGAGGCTGGACTATACTTAATCTTCAGAACTTATGAAAATATTATTTCCTACAGAAATTACACTTTAAAGGAAGTGAAGATTTTCACTGCACATTAGTTACATAGAGGCCATTATTGGTTTAATCTATATAGATAGAACATTTTTTAGTTTAGCTAATGATAGCTAGACAAAGAAAACATTGCTTACTGATATACGAATGGATTGAAAAAGGTACTTTAAGACTTGTAAATTATTGGTAGTGTTAAGAAAAAGATACAGTGGAACAGTGACAAAGTGAAAGATATTGATTCGGTTGTAAAATCAAACTGTGAAATCAAGGTTTAAGGACACAGATATTAATGGTCTCTTAATTAGTATTAGTAGTTTAATATATTTTGATACTGCTGGAAAACAATTTGAATGTGATGATTATGTGAAAATAGGAAATCACATAAGGTTCTTGGTCAGAATTGACCTTCAGTACACTGTTGATTAAGCAAACTGTTCCATTTGCCTATATTATGAGGAATCTCGTTTTACATTTGTATATACAGTATGTGGCTGAACGGAAGAATGTGCTTTGAAAAGTGACTAAAATAGTGAAATCTTGAAAATAATGAAATAGTGATGTATCTACAGCGAGATGAAAAACTTCCATTTTGTAGCTTTACTGTGGGTGGCTTTGTTGAAAAAGAACTGGAACATTTGGTGAACATTTGACGACAATAGTGAGGAAGAAGCATGTGGGATGTATATTGATTATGCTTTGATTAATGCTGTATTTTATTATATGGTATTGTGTACTTTCATAAATGTATACCCAGTCAAAGATAGGTATTTGCTGTTATCAAGAATATTGTTAAAACTGTATGGTACTATTGTGTTAACAATGGTATACCATAATCTGGAATTGGTAATGTACTGTGAAATAAGATTTTGTTTCAGTAACCAATTAGACCAAGAAAAGTCATAATGGCAGTCATTTACACCAACTCATCTGGTTGAGATCACATACATAATCTTAGGATTAACATTCTGAGGAAGGTTAATTTAAGCCAACATACGGATTCGTTTGTTTTCTTTAATTGTGGCTCTTTCCTTATACTGATTCATAAAGTTTATTGATTTAACACTCTAGAACAACAAGGATTATTTCTTGCTCCCAACTGAGTCAGAACAATAAAGCTAATATGAACTGAAATTCTTAGTTTTATACATGTTGAACTACTTTCAGTTGGAGATAGGTGTTTTTTCTTTTAACCCCTTTGAACAAATATTTGAGGGATATAGTTTTCCTTTTTTTCTTTCTTTTTGTAGATATTTGTTTTCATTAAAGCATTCCAATCACTAACACCAACAGATGTTTTAAATGTAGTTAGCTGATAAACCCATTATGTGTTGTCCTAGTTTGTATATGCTTCATTGGAAATGGGAAAGCCTTTATACATGTCAATTTTCTGGTTGATAGGAGTTCCTGAGGAAAGAGGGTATCAAAGAGATATAGATGTCTGAATTAGCTAGTGCTTTCTAGAAGCAAATGTAGATGCCATATATCAAGTGCAACTCTAATTTACGTACAGCTCATTATGGAAAAATTGTATTTGAGTTGTGATATGCGAATAGGTCAAATATAGGTTCTCTAGAATTAGTTACAGCAACCTTGAAATGGTAAGTAGGACGTCTGGAGATTTACTGTGTAAATGTCTCCACCCACCGACTCCGCCACCAACTAGGACCAACTACATAGTATGTTAATTTTAGTTTGTTTTTATGTTGCTTCGTAGTTGCTTAGGTATGATTTACAATCCTTGTAATGTATATGTTTAATATGAGTTTGTGACTTTTCCACAGTGTATAGCGGTGTTTGTTTGTGTTAATTTTTTGTCCCATCATTGTTTAGATGTTTTTATAGACTAAATTCTTGTAATATACTCATTAGAAACTATGAAATACATCTAAACAACGATGGAACGAAAAGTAGTCCTTTTTTTTCTACTATCCTGATCCCACAGGGGAAGGGGGTAGGAGTTCCATGATCACACATAATGGGGGTATAGTTATTCAGCCTTTCCTATCCTTAACATCCAAACATCTTGTTCAGTTGCACCATCAAATATGTTGTTCCTATATTTTCATCAATCTTGTTATGACCAATGGACACCAGGTATTTAAAGTCTGTCTCTGTATCTCTGTTTCAATTAATGTTAACTATCTGTGCCCCCTCCCCCCATAAAAAAGTCAAATATTTTAATCTTTTTCCTATTATGTTCCAACTATAGATAGCCTTAATGATATCCATAAACACCCAGTCAAAGCAAAAATCTTTATAATTGTTGCCTCAGCCTCTCATGATGCACCACATGTATTTTGATTTGTTTATGAGCTCTGCTTGCCTAATTTAGGATCATTCTAGCTTGTTTACTCATAAATGGAAAAAGAAGAAAAGGCTCCGTAATAAAAGCTCATGGAGGCCTTCTCAAGTAATGGGGGGGTGGGATAGTTTGTCAAGGGGACCCTGCTGGCTCTGGACGCCCCTAGACCCATAGTCCATTGAGATAACTTGAATACCAGCCATTTATGACAGCTGGAGCTCTATCTATTCGGTCATGGGTAAATGATATATGGATATTAAAGAAAATGGACTTTTTTATATTATTTCTCCATGGTTTACGTCGTCTTCGCAACCCTGAACACTATTAGGATATAAAATCCAAAAGGTAAGAGAAATTGGCCTTATGGGGGCATTTCTCTTAATTGTCATGTGGGCTAAATAAAATGTGCTTTTTCACAATGATGCCCTAAAAATATTCGACAAAAATACACACCCAAAAAAAGATTGTTAAGTACTAAATGAGATTCGAATATCTTTTGTGTATAATTACACTTTGTTTAAATATTTTTATGCCCATTTGTTTATCGTTTGTTGACAGTGAAGGTACACAACACAAGGCTCCTAAACACACGGTAAGAAACCTTGTTTTACCATCACTTAAATATTATCAGAAGTACCATTATATATTGTAAAGTTCCACTGGAAGAGGTGCAACAGAAATAGCTTATGGATTTCGAAAATACGCAGGTCAAAAGATTATAATGATACGCGTCGAAATTGGAGAAAATGGCTTCCCTCAGGTGCCATATATAATTCGTTGTGATTAACAGAAATACCGGTGTAGGGCTGTTATCTCTTATCTTTCACAGTGGAAGGCATTAATTAAGTAGATAAGACAATCATAGCATATTAGGGGAACTGTGGGTTGATTAATCTAAGAGTGGGTAATACATTTTTTTTTTCTCAGGTATCTGAAGATTTGTGTCAATGTGAACTTTGGGACTTGGTTGATGCCTATAATTTGAGCCCTAATGGGAACTTATTTAGACTGGGGTAATTATGTTTCTATAGTTACATTTTAGACTAAGGTAATTATATTTCTATAGTTACATTTTTATGCTTTGATGTTGAATAATGATAACAGGGTGGTAGGGGGTACCCCTTCTCAAGAAATCAACAAAATCTATCAAAAACCTTAATTTAATTTTACATAGTAACCAAAATTTACGATGTTTTCTCAAAATTGGAATAAATATGAATATTTTTTTTGCCATTTGCATTTAATCACTGGAATTTTGGTTCGCTAATGACGTTAACAATCACATGGAGGCTGTTAGGAAGCAGAGGGAAAGTGACAAAATGTCTTCAGTGTATTCCGAAGAAGATACTGAATATTAAAGATAAATTTCACTCCTCTACGTTAAGTTAGTGTAAGTTTGAGCTCACATTACACCTTATAATATTCTATAATATTCTTATAATATTCTTTATACCAGTCGTTTGCCACGCGTGATGAGGCTGAGCTAACAGCTGAATTGCTTGTCTCAGATCGTGTAACTAATATCTAAGGTTCACTGTAATTAAGACCTGGGTTTATTAACGATTACCTTAGGAACAAAGCCATGTGAACTTGTACTATTTACTAAGGGTTCTCTCCAGGCATAGAACTAATAAGTGTAACAAGGAGCCATATTTTATGTGAAAATTGCTTAAGGAAGAGAAAATTAATAGATATGAATAACAGAATGATCAGGTAACATGGGAGTGCTCATACGCTGAAAACAGAGATAAT
>JAUUDY010597324.1:0-17925 GCA_032361765.1 Panulirus inflatus | reverse complement strand
GAAGTAGATTAAGTGGGTATGCTAAGAAAGATGGATGGGGATGTTGAGATGACTTGATCTGAATGGTGAAAGGGATTTAAAGGGGTATAATGAGTGGGATTTAAAGGGGTATGATGAGTGGGATTTAAAGGGGTATGATGAGTGGGATTAAAGCATGATGGTAAGAGGGATTTTTAGGGATGGAGATGAAAGAGATTAATGGGATGGAGGTGGGGGATGGTAAGAAGGACAAATTTGAGTGGTGAGAAGGATAGTTAGAAGATGATGAGGGATAGAATGAATGATGAGAGGGATTATACAGATGGTAAGATAGATTATTGAGAATGATGGGGGAGAAATAGATAGAGATGGTTAGATAGATTAATTGCCGATGGTGAGTGGGAATAATGGGGAACGGTGTATGGGATTAATAGAAATGGCAAGTAGGATGAATGGGAGATGATAAAGGATAATGAGAATATTAAACTAACAGCCAGAAGGGGTCGTGTTGTGTCGTCAGTCGTTACGTTTTTACTGAGGAACAGAAAAGCGAAGAATTCTGTTTTCTGTTTCCCTCGTATTAGCAGAGTCAATGAGACTACACTCAAGGGAGACCTGTGCTCTTCTAAATTACTAAGAAATATTCATTAATTCAGCAGCCAGCACCACACCCCCACCCCCTGGAAATGTTTGCCTTTCTAATTCTCAGAAATGGGACGAATATGAACACATTGCTATGATTCTAGCAAAAGTTTAGATTGTGGGTTGTATTTCTAGACTTTACTAATTACCTACGTGGCGCTTCACTGTTTGTTTTTCTGAATTCATTTCCTCAACCATTTGTTTTAAGACGGTTTTGTTCTCTGCTTCATCTAGTTTTACGTAACATAGACACTGTGATTAGTATTTGCCTCATGTCTCTCGATCCTGCTCCGTTTAATTCATTTCTCAAAGTAGGAAGTTGTGCAGAAGCGAGAAATCATCTACCCTTTCCCCACATCAGAATATAAACGCGTATTCGCAAATCTTTAAAAACGCGCTTATGCATGTGTGTGTGTGTGTGTGTGTGTCTCGCGTCCACCAGAAAATGGAATAGACATTAAAAAAAAGTATCACGAAATACTCGACTCTGGCAGGGTAAGAGTACCACATACACGAGAAGGAATGTTTAAAGGAGCTCTCCTAAGTCTTGGATCCTCTCGGAGGGGACTTAGGACCCTCTCCAATCCCTTCCTAGACGATCCCATTGCCTTTCTGAACCGAAGGAGGAACACGACCTACGGAAATGATAGGTCCTGGGGTTGTAGTTCTTATTGTGTGTGTCTTGTGAAAATGGTGTATTTGGGTTGTAGATTTTCGTGTGTGTGTGTCTGTGTGTGTGGTGAGAATGGCGTATTATGGAACCTTTGAGAAGGTATAAATTCTTTTGCATCTTTCATTGATGAATTATATTTTTCAACAGATTAATGAAACATATATATTTATCATAACAGTGAGATATAAGAACACTCGTAAGATAATTGGCGATCCAAGATGTGGTCAGAAGTGGACTATGTAGACCCGTTATGTTTCATTTCTTGCGGGCAGGCGAAGGTGCGCATCAATATAACTGTATGAAAAATACTGGCGGGAGAAAACATGGTTCATAATCAGAGTGACGACTGGGACGAATTGCTTCACTCACGCTAGTAACGCCGGGTCTGCCCCAGGGTTTCCATGTCTCGCCACATTCCCCAGGGCGGCTGTAGAATTGCCATGTCTCACCAGCCAGCCGTTCCATGCGTTCCGTCTTAGTGGGGGGAAGGCGGTCATGCTACATTTCTCAGCCTTGCTGGGGGATAATGACCCCTCTGTACCCGTGAAGGATGACCGTATTCTTAGTATTATATATCCAGTCACAGGTTAAGGCATAGCTGCAGGTTATCGAGGTCTGTCATTCAACTTACGACATTGAATAAAACCCTCCCCCCCAAAAAAACAAAACACGTGTGGTGAGGAATGCCAATGTCTGCTTTTGATTTTCATCGTCAAATACCACCTTCAGGAGAGACGATTTCAGCATCTCTTTGTGTTGTATTTTGGTACGTGTCATCCCCACGAGACGAGGTGATAAGCTGCATCTCCGTTATCTCTGGTCTTGGTATGACAACGAAAGTGTATTCACTGTGGATGATGACACTCAACAAGCAGGCGCCTATGAGTCCCAGTTGTCGAGTCTTGGTATTTTCTGTCCAGTAGGATTTATCTTCGTCCGTAAATCAGGACAGAATTTTCACCGTCGGGTGTCTGCCATTATGAGCGTGTGTTGACGCATATCAGAGTCACCAGCATGGGATCTCTACACACACACACACACACCTCAGATGGATCAACACTCAGTCCTAAGATCCCTGCAGTTCCTCCTCATGCTTGAATACCGACCAGGGAACCTCCCAGCCTTGTCCAGCAATCCACCTCACTCGACCTAACCTTCTCGAGTCTGCACCTTCCACACACTCACACCACATGGAACACCACTCACACCCCTTCCTCACACTGCAGATAAGTCACCCAACTCATACAACGTACAGAAAGACACACGTGAATCATAAACACAGCTATGTCAGTTTTGAGTCAAGCTAATGATTCAGAATCACAATGTTATTCGTAGACTTGTACCAACTAGAAGACCAGACTGTAAACTATACGTCAGAAACATGACAACATGAGACCACAAAAATCACATCCCGTTAGGTTATAGAAAACTTTTCAACCCATACATTTACCCACAGATGATAGACTTCATGCAACAGCGCAGTACGATAGACCAAAAACTTCATCTAAACAACATGACAGGACATTTGGTCGCTAAACAATATAATTACCATCCCCGTCATTGAGCATAAAAGCACACAACTTTCTCAAAACAACAGGCTTCAAAATAGACAGCACAAGACACACTGGTGCACTGTTAACAAAAACAGAGCATTCATTAGTCATAAAATGTCCTTCCTCACACATCTGAAACCCAGCTCACGTAACACAATGCTGTTTTCACTCCGATGCAACACGCAAACATCCTCATAAAACAAGCTACACAAATATTAGCCACAAACCTACACTTCCACATAACAGAACCTACACAGACAACACCACTACGCAAACTCCATCCTAATTCTAGTAACTAACGCGTGAAAGATAGTCACTGCAAACATACTTTTCGGGTCTGAGGCGAATTATCTAACATCTATCTGAAATGCTCACTATCGAGTAAGTCTTGGTTCCATTACAGCATAGCAAATGTCTTGAAACTGGTAAGCATAATACCGGTATTAAATCCAGCTAAGCCATTTAACAAATCTTCATCCTACCGTCCCATTTCCCACCCATCCTCATCTGCAAAGACCCCTGGTCCTTAAAAGCGTCAGCTCTGCCTTTCCCCTCTATCCTACGTAAATTGAAACCCTCACTCCTCACTATAGTGATTACCATGAACATAAGCAAAACATATGACAAGACACGATTACTGTGTACTTATAAACAGATTAGTTAAAGCCACATTGCAGAACATCGATGAATGGAGATTGATAAGAATATCCCTCCGGTCGCCAGGCACATACCACCTACAATATCAACACTCCAAATACTTGAGATCTCACAGCACAGCCTATCAAGACGCCTCTCTACCCCTCCATCTCTGAACCCACAGTCTATAACAATTCACCAATAACTTATAACAATACGTCATACCTCTCGAACAGTGGCTCTTCCACTACTGAATGACTGACACCCGGCAAACACTCAAGCACACACTCCCTACACTTTGCCTTGTTCGACCGACGCCTCCCTTTCAACAAACTGACAGAACCAGGCACCACGTGGACACCTCGTCAACAACAGTAACATAAGGGCGGCACGAAAACTAGACCCTCTCAGGTCTTTCCAGGAGCAAGGTTTCGACAAATAAAGAAACTTAATATTTTCCACAAACATTTCATACGAACAAATATACTCCGGCCGCCCCGTCCTGATCCTCCACTTTTTCCAAACCAACTCCAGACAACACAAAGCATCACTCTCAGATTCATGACACAATTAACCCAGACCACTAACAGTGATCAACTACATGACGCAACCCTTACCACTGGAGACACATTCTGACATGACAGGTGCAGAATTTCCTGCAGCAACACACGACTCTATCCAAACCTTGCATCCTCTCACCAACCACCCACTCCCAACTGAATATAAGAAACACACCCCAGACATGTACTGTAATCAAGCTTCTTCACTATCCTGTCTCTCTACACAGACTAGGAATCTAGATAACTATTACCGTCCTCCAGGTGTTAAACTCAAAATAGACCATCAGGTATTCTGTTACGTCTTTCCCTCGTGCTCTAAGGAACCGATTCTCCCATCCACCAGCCGCTGTTGGCACAACCAAACACATTCATCTGTACATTACCTACTCAACACTAAAAGGACGACCCTCTAACACCAATCTAAACGCGCCCTCCAAGATAAACCATTCCGAATATACATTACCCAGAGAACCACGATCCTCGCTTCCACGCCTTAGACTACAGGCTTATAAGATCCTACCTGACTACACTGTTATCATCTCACCAAAGACTAAACATTTAGTGTTCAGCTGCCCATCATTAGCCCAGCACAGACAAAACATCAACAACTCCTCTCTCTGAGATATTTGGGACCAGACAGGGGACGTGGCAGACTGAGCACCACGGGATTTCTATTTAGAGATTCAAAACAACATCAATACAAACCTTAGTAAACAGCACATCCGTGACCTTGGCTGATCAGACAGAGCCGGTGGTATAAACAGAGCAAGAGAACAACATCCTTCCTGCGTCATCACGATGGTTGTGGATCATTAGGACGAGCATCCACAAAGCCATACTCATCAGGCTACATTCAGGTGTTAGAGGGAAACTGAAACTCTAGAATGACCGTCCAGAATTATGATGCGCTTTAACTTATGTCATCTGACATCTTTCATGTACAAGTGCACAAGGGAGGACGTTCGTGCTGTCATCAGGGTAAGAAGTATACACAAAAAGATGGGATTAAAGGCCGAGATGAGGAGAGAAAGAGAGGTAGATAGGTAGACAAAAGCAGGAGAATCCGTCAATTAATCCCAGGAGTATCGTTGCATACAAAGGCAACCATTGGTAAATTCGTCGTTGGTTAGCAGCTTCGTCTTGTGATATATGTAACCACGATAGCTGACGGTGACGTGTAGTTTCGGTATACAATTGTTGTGAGAGGAGAAGTGATTGTTGTGGAGTATACACTAGATGCGTTCAGTGGGAGTATCTGGCAGGATAGATGCGTCTTGTGTGCGGAGTGTGTTGTGTGGCACGTGTGTATATGTGTGATGTGTTCTTTATTGCGTGTGTCTATGGGCACAGAGTCATTTGTATGGAAAAAGTTTTTGTGTTGAGGACGTACGTGGCGTGGTTCGTCTGATGGATGTGTCAGGTAAAGGTGCATATATGAGGTATGCCTGGGATGTTTGTCTCCCTCTTCCCATAACCCAACACCACCACTCTCCTGCCTTCACACAACCTAACTCCGTTGCTCTCTTCTCTTCACACAACCTAACTCCACCACTATCCTTCCTTCACACAACCTTACTCCACCACTCTCCTCCTCACAAAACCTTACTCTTATACTCTCATCTGCCTCACTCAACCTAATCCATCACTCTCTTCCCCTCACACCACTCGCTTCCCCCCTCACACAACCTAACTCCACCACTCTCCTCCCTCACACAACCAAACTCCGTCGCTCTCCGTCTGAAATATAAGTCTTGGACAAATATGAAAATTGTCAGCGCATCACATCCTCCCGCTGGGTACGCTCAGTTTCAACGACAAAAAAATTTTATTCTCAAGAGAAAAGGAACCACGTCCACCATACGGCGCGGTGGCTGCGTGTTGCGCACATCCTTCGCTCATCATTTGAGAGAATCAGCCACTGCTTCAGCCTCCCCCGCCGATAGTTATTGTCAAAAACATTCAAAGAACTGTGAGGTAACTTCAGACCAGGACCTTATCTCTAGTCTACACAACTCGTCATTGTTCCCTGCAGCTGTGGTTAACTAGTGAAAATATCTGTTTGGTTTCTTTCAGTCCCCAGAGTGAAGGTTATAGTAAGTCATGATTCATATAGTGAGTCACGAATCATATAGTGAGTCATTAATCATATAGTGAGTCATGAACCATACATTCCTGGTGGAATAGCATTGTTTGTAACCAGTTGAAACATAACCATGAGAACACCATCCTTAAGAAAGACGTGTATACGTGCATAGATATATCTATCTTTAAGAACACAGACACACATAGTAGTAGACTTAAGTAAAGAAAGCCAAACACCACCTGTGGTCGGGTCAGGTGATGTTAACCAGGCAGCCACTCAGGCAGTACACACAGTCAAGAACCATGACAGAGAGTGACTACCTTACGCGAACTGTCTTCGGACCTCAGACGTCCTCACTAACATCCCGGATCGGAACACCAAACAAGACATCCCAGTTGTTATCCAACTTCATTACAAGGCTGAAGTAACCATGAGGAAGCAGAGTTTGCTCAGTCTGGAGTGATGTTCTTAACGTAGAAAGACTCAGTCTTCCAGATCAACCAAGACTTATATATCTAAATGCCTGCGACAATCCTCAGTTTACTACACACTGTGTGTCAGTAAGTTTCTGTGAGATTTTCTCTCTAGATAAGAGAAACACAACAGTCATCAGACCTATGTGTACTAGGAGGATAAGATGCTTTATGTACATTAATCATGAGATGGTTTCTGAAGATTACATACAGTAAAGTCTATCTAATTGTCCCATCTTCTTTAAAAGATATATTTCATAGTATTCTTACCACCCTATATTTTTTAATGCTAAAGTGTTCATTATAGGTCAACGGGGGATCAAAAAAGGTCATCTATACCAGAGTGTGGCAACAACATGGACCGTGAGAGCTCAAGAGGGTAAGTGGCATGCGGCAGCAAGGCCTCTGAAAGGGATTTTATCACGGGTACAAAGTTTCTTTCGGGTCTCCTTCCCTTCTCCATTAGTCATCCTGTTTTTATCTACTACGGTTCTATGCCATGAGCTGTAAGGCCAAAAAGAGTATGGAAGATGAGAGAGGGGTAAGATGGAGCCTCCGCTCTGTTGATTTTCTGCATTTTCTGAGATCCCAGGAAATTCCCGGACCTCCTTTTGTACCCCCGGGCCTTGCACCCCCATCTCAGAGGCCCTGCTCCGCCGGCCCTCTTCCCACTTCCACTCGAAGGAAGTTCTCAATGTGGCATCTGAGGAGTACTTAAAGCTTACTAGGGCGTATTATAAACTTTGGAGGAAGCTCCTGGCTGACTCTCGTAAGTTCTTCTGGCGATTACTTAGAAAGAAGAAGGGGGTGTGTGTGGTGGCTGCAAAAACCACTGAGCTCTGTGTGTGTGTGTGTGTGTGTGTGTGTGTGTGTGTGTGTGTGTGTGTGCGCGCGCGCGCGCACGTGATGATGATGATATCGGTATGATAACTACGTTGATGCTGAGAACATCTAGGTTTTTTTCATGAGTAAGATTCATAGAATGGCTTTTAAACATTGTAAGTTCATTTGCTTTGATTTCGTCAGTCTTGCAGATTATCCCTGGTCAACCCAACTCCTGGTGCAGACCATCCCTGGTCAACCCAACTCTGGTGCAGACCATCCCTATTTATCCCACTCCAGGAGCAGACCAACCCTAACCACACGTAAACCTGGTTTGATCCACTGCTGGTGAAGCCTTACCCAAGTGTAACCCAGCTTCAATCAACTTCAGCCTTGATGTAGACAGCGTTTGGTCACGCTCAGACTTACTGTACCTACACCCTAGTCTAACTTAACTCTCCTGAAGCTCAGACCAGCTGTAACCCTATACTAGTTTGGCTCACACCTGGTTTAGCTCAAAACTTGTCTGGCTCAGACTTACCATAACACTACTCTGGTCTACCTAAGTTCAGCCAGGTCTCTGGCTAACGGAAATTCCCAGCAGAAATACTGAGTCTACTCTTTGTCCATTAACACATTATCCAAGAGCCGTCGACGCTGGGTAAAAGCTCACTCTGTTTCTGCTACAATTTGCCTTTTCTCCTACACTCCGCTGGCGTTCATCAGACTCTAGGAATTAGTGGATTCATCACACCAAGAGCTGCGAGAGTAAAGTTTCATGATAGATCATTGAATAATAGAATATTACTTAGTATTCAGAGCAAACAGCATATCATTAGTATGATTAGTGATTGTTCGGAAACTAAGTTAAGGATCTAATGTTCTTCCTATACAGATTCTAATGACTTAGTGTCCAATTAGGCAAATGTTTTGTATACCTTAGAGATAAATGAAAGAATATTTTCTCCATTTATAATATAGTTATCGTTTGAAAGTGAGTTAGAACTTAAACACATAGGACGTTGCTGTATTGTATAGTGATATTACTTTCAAGCTTCGTTCCGATGTATGATGAGTGTGATGTACAACGGCATGTGTTCTTCCTGTGTAGATACTGCTTTATCTCCAAACAAGACGCTGGACACCATTTAATATATGCACGTACTCGACGTGATCCAGAGTTGACAAGAGTTTATGTTTATCAACGCTACAGTTTCCCCTATTTTCTTTGTGGAGACTGACCACACGAGTACTGACCGTTAGAATACCTCCTTTCCTCGAAGAGTATGTGGAATTCTCTTCCCTCTTTTGTCTTTCCCTCCTCCTATAATATATCTGCCATGAAGAGTCAGCTTTGCAAGCACCTGTGGAGCTCTGATTAATTTCTACGTTCTTGTTTTCAACATTATTGCGTCACTACCCGAGACGGCCATGACTGAGGCAGGTCTTGTCTGTGGCAGGTCGGTTACTATGTGGAGAAAACGTATTTCCATCCTCTGTGTGTTTCCTTTTTCTCTTGTATCATAATTTTGTAGTATTCCCGTTTACCTCGCTTCCTCATTTGAAAAAAAAAAAAAGATCTAATTTTGCCCCAGTTTTTCTCCTGCTTCAGAATTTCGAATTACATGCATTCACCATTGTTTTCTGGGAACATTTCCCACTGAATTTACTGGCGAAAACTACTAACAAAATATTTGTGAACAAACTTTTCACAGCCAACGATTGCAACATAAATAAACTGTTCTTGTCCCTCGCTTGCCACTTGCAATACTGCATTACTAACTTGGTGGAAAGGAATATCTACAGTTAAGATTATCTTTTTCCTCTTTGACTTGTCAGTTTTCCTACAGTTACGGTGAAGACCTGGTGATGCTTTGACTTTCTGAAAGCCGTCATGCCTTTCACCTTTAGCCAGACCAGTGATGGATCCCTGTGATTAGAGGATTTGCGTTTGATGCCAGCAACTTATTTGCTCTTTGAAACCTCAAGGGAAGGATAGAATGTTTATATAGTTCATTCATCATGAGGAAATTCCTTTTTTCCTTATGTGGCCTGCGTATGAACAGGACAAGAAAGGACGCCTGGAGTTAGTCTAACAATCTAACTGCTTGTTTGTGGGATATTACAGTAACTATTGAGTCTTGTTGACACCATTTTAGAGGGTAAAAGCAAGATATTAGGTACAACTTGACCAGCAAGTGATATATGGTCTGACTTTTCTAGTTTATTGCGTTATATGTGCATGACTGTAGCCCACATATTCACATTTGTTCTGTTGGACAATTCATATCAATCTTTCACTTTCAATTTTCAAGGCATTCACTACTCGTGATGCAGAAAACGATATTTCTTTCAGTAATTTGAAGTTATATAATATGAAATCTTGCTGACAAACATCGAGAGGCTGATATTTCAAGGCCATTAGTAGCTACCAGTATACCCAAGCATGACCTTGATCATCCATAACCATAAAGTTATCACCCATCACACGACCGTCTCTTACTTCTCCAACCTCTTCCTCATCCTAGTTTCCGTCTCCTACTTATCCTGAAGCTTATCTTTACTCCTTACTTCCTCACGTTCCATGAGCAGTGTCAGCTTCACCTCTGGGACTTTATCGTCGCAAATGCAGTCGAGTTGGACGTCTTGAAAGTCACTGGAGCGACAATTTGACTTGTGAGGGAGCGCTCCCCTCTCCGGGAGATCAATGTATACGAGAACTTTGAGAACGAGAGTCGCCAGGAACCTGACTGACATGAGTGATCTTAGACACGAGGATCTTGGTGGCACGACTTTGAAGGAGCTACAGTTGTGTTCACCGTCAGTGTGTAACGTATATATGACGTCGGTGTTAAAACAGTTCTCAAGAAGAAAAATACGATCAATGCATTCTAACACTGCAATTGACCTGTTATTTCCATCCTTCATTATTTTGTTATATGTATATGTCTGTTTGAACTCACGTGTATTCTTGCTAATACTTCTGGCCTGTGATGGATGCAGTGGCAAGACAATGATAGATCGTGAAGCCTAGAGCCGGGTATGTAGAGAAATACAATACTAAATGCCTAGGTCTTCGTTCCTGTTGTCCAGAAGCGAGAGTCGTATGTTAACATTGAAGGCCTTGTCAGGTTATTAACAACACCAGTGTATAGGGTGCTGAAATGTTAAGAAAAACTGATGAAGATGAAACTGGAATGAGTAAAAACAAAGAGAACAGACGAGAGGAGGAGAGTTACAGCAACTATACCATACAGTTATTAAATCATGATCAAATAAAGTCTTTTAAAGACTATAGCATAAATACATATGTAAACATGAGCGTGAACGTAGTATTTGGATCTATAAATAATATTGTGTTGAGAATATCATGGTTGACAATAATGAAGATAAAGAGAAGATTAAACTTAACTGCCGATGGAAGGCACAGAGGATGAGCAGCACAGATCATCAATCACCTGATTGATGATTTGCTCCGAGGGAAACCGTAGGAGGAAATTGGAGCTGTGGAGTGTTTACATACAGAGCAGAGTAATATGTATATCAAGACAGTTGGACCCGGGGGAGAGACATGATACCGCAACAGGAGTGAACGAAGTGTTAGAGTCTCGGATATTCACCAAGGTAGGGAGATCTGTATCTTCAAACTCTCCTTATCAGTTATGTAGATCGTATTCACACGAAATGGAACGAGTATGGAGAAGAAATTGGCTCCTATTTCCTCAGATGACAGCGCCTGGTATCCGACTGGAAGAGAACGTTTCCGAACTAAGGAATGAGACACATGAGATTAATTACGAGAGAGGCCACGGGTGGCAACCAGGTACGAGTGGGACACAATGAGGAAAGTGGCTCGTATTAGTATTCAGTGCGCGCGCGCACACACACACACACACACACACACACACACACACACACTTCTCGACGTCACCTTGGACGAACACACTGAGCTAACAAGACACAGCCTCACTGTCATCATATTTCCAAGCTATTATTTCTTCTCCTGAATTCAAGAAAATCCACATCTTGTTGTATCTAACCTAATCCACCTGTTTTCCCTGCTGCTTTTCTTCGTTTTTCATTGTACAAGACGGACGACTAGGAAAGATGCAGGAAAGAGCATACAGACTCATTCTCGGTCGCTCTTACATCATGTATGAAGAGATAGCCTGACACTCCTGACTTTCTTCAGCCTCCAGCTGGCCCTGAACCCACAGTCTGAAAAAAAAAAAAACCATCTTGTCTTACCCCTCCACCGTCACCTCCTGCCTCGTCCCTCAGCTGCAGGTCGGCGCCAGAACCACATGGAACTCACACGAGACTACAAAGACCAATGCAAAACCAAACCTGTCCAAACACTGTGAACTTTATCGCTAATTACCAGAATGTATATTGATCTCCACCTTTATATTCAGTTAGAAACCTGGTTTACCATTCTACATCTATCACCTCCTTCCTATCTATTACATTTATTTTTCCCTCATACTTTCACACCTCTGCCTGCTCTTAGTAAACTATTGTCTGTTGTTATCATTATTATCACTATCATCATCATTATCATGTTAATTATCATCATTATCATTATTCTATTGCTACTGTTATTATAATTATTATTATTATTATCATCACTATTATTGATATCATTAATATTATCATTATTATCATTACTATTATCATTATTATCATTATTATCATTATCATTATTATTATCATTATTACCATTACTATTATCATTATTGCTAGTACTAGTAGTAGTAGTAGTAGTAGTAGTAGTAGTAGTAGTAGTAGTAATAGTAGTAGTAGTAGTAGTAGCTTTAGTAGCATGACTATGTTATTATCATTATTCCTGAGGATTAAGGGGAAGTAAGACCACTAACGTACCTCCTGGGTGCAGTCCAACCTTGAAGTTGCCGGAGCTCCATGTGTGTGTGTGTGTGTGTGTGTGTGTGTGTGTGTGTGTAAGTTTCCTCAACACATTAGATAAAACGAATCTTGCAATAAATCGTTCTTGGGAGACTAAGAGAAATTCGTAAAACCCGGCCAGTAGAATGAGATCAGAGGAACTTAAACCTGAGCTGCTTAAGTAGTATAACTCAGGAAACTCCTCAAGATGGTCTTAACCAACGATCAGAGGAATCTCAAATTCTTGACTGATTTCTTGTTCTTGTAATTATACATCAGTTTCTTGTGGGGTGCTTGTGTCACTAATCGTTACAGGCGATATCACAGAATTTAGAAAATTCATCATATATGAAAAAAAAAAAAAGTTGGTCACAGTTGTTTGCTCCGTATTCCAAGAATCATCAACCTTGAAACAGAAATGACAGAGATAGAGATAAGTTCACGTGTATGAGACGTTGCTCGAGGTACAAGGACGGTACGAAGTTAAGTGTCTGGAAATGATATTGTTCGATGTAATCCTGAGGCGGCGTCAACAGTCACACCCTTCCTTCCTCCAGTTATGGCTCTGGTGGGGTCATTTTAAAGATACCTATTGCATACAGATTTCTTAGAACCCCAGACGAGTAGCTCATTCGTGTGCTTCAGACTGTATGACTCCTTGCTATGTGCAGTCTTATGAATATCAGTGCAATTAGATCCCTCTGGTACGTGTTTAAGGTCATGAACCAACCACATTGGGACTCGGGTCAAATCCGCCTCAAGTGTGTGATGAAAATTTTTGGGTCAAAATTTGAAAAAATGCCAGAGTTCCTTGAGCTTTACACAGAAAGAAATTCCTTTTCAGAAGTCAAGGAGTCGCGTGGGTACGTGTTGACGAAGGGATCCTTGCTTTCTTTGTGATCCGAACCTCTGAAATATGACTCGTGAAGATATTGGGGGTTTACAGGAAGAGAGATATGTAAAGGAAACTCCCTGCGACCTCTTTTCCAGACTGGATGATGGAATGTAACTGGATTCGAAATCACTTGTTATGAGAAGCCATCTCCGGAACTCCGACAAGAATCTCAGCCAGATGATGGAATCACACACGTAATGAAGGCGATCATTATCACATGTCATCCTCAATATCTCCACCAGAGATCACTGACAAGGAACCTCCAGCAGGGGACCTCCTCCATGATCCTCCCCGGAGACTACCGCTAGGGACCCCTCACCAGGCACCTTCAGCGGGGTCCTACGCTTGGGATCTCTAGCAGGAACCTCAGCCAGGGACCACTGCTAGGGACCACCGCTAAGGAAAGAGGGACCACCCCATGGAACCTCCGCCAGGGACCTCCGCCAGGGACCACCTCTAGGAAGATCTTGTTAAGCATCTGGTCGACAGTAAATTGTCCTAAACAAACAAGTGACCAAACTTCCACCTCCCCCTCCTCCCTGAACTTGGTGAGGACGTGGCTGGTCTGTACTTACTTTATTAAAGGATGCAAAATTCACACTTCTCGTCCCGCTGGACTGAAAATACAGTTTACAAAATCAGCATACACCACACGAAATACAGCCAACGACCAGTAACAAGTTAGCCCTGCTCGTACATCACAATACCTAAGAGCTATCGTCCCAAATTTCTGTAGGATCTGGAATGGCCTAACACAGCGGATAGATACGCAGGCAGTATAGCGTTCGCTGCAGTATTTCATGCAAGTTGTTAACGACTGGGTATCCATCAACAAGATCACCAAGGCCTTCTACCTCATAGTTAAGCAGAGCTTGCTTGTTTCCTGACAAATCATTACGTTTGTATTTGCTTTAGAGAAAAACATAAACATGCTGTTACACAATATTCATGTGCTGCTGTATTCCATGAATCATCTGTAAATAAATATTTTTGATATTCCTAGCAGGGGCATAACTCATAATTGACTTAGGTCTTCCAATATTGGTGAGGGAACACAATGGTTTCTCAAGTCAGCGGCAAAACTTTTCCAAAATTATCAGATGTTGGTGTATGCGGGACGCGTAGTTTTCATCACACTCCGTGACAGACCAGCAAGCAGAAGCTGCCGGATGTCACTACACGTCATCACGCCTGAACAAAGGTCATTACTGGATCCTGGACAATGTCAGAGGTCAAGTGATGTGTTCAGGGAAGATTACCGACCATTCCTTAGTTAATGTGACACGATAGAAGTAGTTGAGGATTGTAAAGCGATAACATACGCAGTCATGTCAGAAAATATCTCTAGGGACGTCTAGCCATCGCCCTACCACACAAGTCGTCTGCAGAGGTTATCACACACATGACCTTCCCAGGCCGAGCCAGATGTGTGTGTGTGTGTGTGTGTGTGTTGGAGGGAGAGTTTTGTGTGTATGATTGCGTATTTGCTTACCTGCATTTGCTCCTGCGATCATCAATCTCTTAAACTCCATTACATACCCCAGGCCATCTGTTTCAGTCAGGCCTTCATGACATGTAATTCATGAAGAAAACATTACTCAGTAAGTCATTGACTTATTATTTGCTATAAAGAAAATAATCTTGTTATAAGTCAATCATTTCTTTTAGTCAGCGGACAAGAAGCAGATAGCTGTCAGCAACAACCACGCTGACGGTTGTTAGTAGACACCAATATAACAGTTGTCAATAGGCCCCAAGATGACGGTTGTCAGCAGACAACAGGCTGACAACAGCTAGAGGAGCTCCGTGGTCAGTCATAGTCACAACTCAACCATTGAGACGGATTACCAGAGCTGTCTTCACACGGTAATCGCTACCCTTTCTCCTGACTGCTTAAGTCCAGAACAATTATCCGACTGAGAGTCCATTATTAGAGGCTCGTAAACCACTGTCACAAAAGCCGAGGAGAGAAATTGCTGTAAACTATTTCAAATCATGTCTCTGGTGAGTAACGAAGAGCAGTTAGAAAAACTAATGGCTTAAGGTGACGTCATTGGCGAGGGTTTTAACTTAAGCTAAACTAGCACGCGAGAGAACTATAATTTCCAGTATTATTTAACTGTGACATGTTACAAACTGGGGAAGAAAAACATGCAAAATGTTTCCATGTGTTTCTCTGTGCCTTCATTGTTTAGATATATTTTTGCCGTATTTTCAGTGTCCATTGTTCATCCTATTTGATCTTATTGTATTTTAGTTATCGAGATTCTTGGTCAGTGATATACTCGTTTTCATGAGATTCTTCATATTTTCACTCGCATATATTTTGATTTTATATTTCTTTCTCTGTCATTTTATCTTTGATCATCAGACACGAATATTTCACATCCATTTGAGAGATGTATTGTGTTGTCATATGACAGTCAATGTTGACCAAGTGTGGTGTGTTGTTACATCACATCAGCCGAGTGTGAAGTATGAGTCACTTTTACCTGAATCATGTCATGATCAGCCAGATGTGTGTGTGTGTGTGTGTGTGTGTGTGTGTGTGTGTGTGTGTGTGTGTGTACTACCCAGTTCTATGGTCACTGTCAGAAGGCAGAGGCAGTCTTACCAGGGATTCCAGCAAGGAACAGGAGACCTGGAAGTACCCTGCGTCCCGCACCTCCAGGCTGAACTCCCACAATTTCCAGAAGATTGTGAAGAAGGTGGTGCACACACAGAGCACCATCGCCAGGGTCGACCACATGGCATACAAGAGTGAGTACCGCCTCTATGGTAATACCAGTCATAGTATAAGAGTTGTACCAGTGTTAATACCATCTATAATACCAAGGATAATACCAATCTTAATACCAACCTTAATACCTGTGTTGATATCAGTGTTAATACTAGTTTTGATAGCAATGATGTTAACAATTTTTATACCAGTGTTAATACCAATGTTGATACCAGCTCTAACGCCTGTGATAATACCCATCTTGCTACCAATATTGATACCAAAGTTAGTACGAGCTTTAATACCCATGATAATACCAAGCTTGTGACCAGTATTGATACCAACACTAATACAAGTCATGATGCCAATACTGATACCAGTGATATCAATGTTAGTATTGCCAGTGATACCATTGATAACATCATTGCTATTACTAGTCTTACACTAGTGTTAATACCATAATTAATACCAGTGATAATAACATTGTTAGTAATTGTTAATACCGATGATAAATAATACCAGTGTGAATACTAGTAGTTAGGTCCTGTAGTGGTTACCATGTACTGCAGTAGTGTATGGTGACGGTGGGGTACTGTAGTGGTGGTATGTGTTTTAGTGGGCTGCTGCTGTTGTGGTAGATCCTTGTGGTGACAGATTGTTGTCGTGGTAGATTGTTGTAGTGGTAGACTGTTGTAGTGGTAGACTGTTATTGTGGTAGATTCTTGTAGTGGTAGACTGTTATTGTGATAAACTGTTGTAGAAGTAGACTGTTATTGTGGTAGATTGTTGTCATCGTACATTGCTCTTGTGGTAGACTGTTGTTGTCTCACATTATTGAAGTAGTACACTGTGATGGTGGTGGTAGATTGCTGTGATCGTAGATTGTAATCACTGTAGTGGCTTGATGTTGTGGTAGATTATTGTTGTGATTATTGTCGCGGTGGAGTGTTGTTGTGGCAGGTTGATGCTGATGTAAATTACTGTAGTGTCAGCATGCTGTTGAGGTGCACTGTTGTTCTAGTTAATAGATGTGGTAGATTTTTGTTGTGGATTGTGGCCACGATAAACTCTACAAACGTTGAACTACAACAGTAATGAACTCTTATAGTAGTGTACTGTAGCGGTGATAAACTCTTGTAGTGACGTGCTGAAGTAGCGATAAATTCCTGTAGTTATGTCCTATAGCAGTGATAAACTCTTGTAGTGATATGCCACAGCAGTGACCAGCCCTTGTGGTGGTATACTGTAGTAGTAAGGAACTCTTGTGGTAGTGCACTGCAGCAGTGAGTAACAACAACACTGCTGGACTACAGAAGTGACAGCTTTCAGCTTAGCTGGCAAATAGTAGCGAGTAGAATAGCGTTTTGACCTATCTTGTGAGATGATCCGATTCCTTTGATGTCTTAGACGTGAAGGCAAATAATGGGAGAGTGTGTTGCCATTCGCTCAGTCTGAGCCAAAGGTAACTCATGAACCTGATTTGTACATACACACACGCCAAACAAGGGGACAGAGAGTGACAACAACGCATGCCTAGACTGTAGTGTTTGATAATGACTAATACTAATGATTTAAAGACCACTAGTTATTTACTAGTAGTTCCTGTACATAGTAATCTTATATAAACGGTAGCTTCTAATGATGTAGATTTCTTACTGATGTAAATAACTTAGATATATCTCATTGATGAACTCAGTCTGATCATCCCGTGTACTATGGATGATGGGTATGGTTAACATCATCCCTCAGCCTAGCATGATGACGGGTGTCAGGAATCATTACTGGTTCATGTATGTTGTGATTATATTTGTGATTACGATTTGTGTGTTACGAGAGAGAGTTTTACACTAGTGTTGCCCCGTCTCTCAACCTTGTGTATATATGTACCATGTCTTTACCCTTAAGTGTACGCACACTTACACACACATACACACACACACACACACACACACACACACACACACACACACACACACACACAAACACAC
>JAUUDY010597323.1:3604-27551 GCA_032361765.1 Panulirus inflatus | reverse complement strand
CTTCATTATATCTTACACAACACACTCATCCAACTTGAAAGAACTCACTACACTCACAGTAACACTCAAGCTTACTCGTGACAGTAATGGGACCCCAAGAACACGCACCTGGATTATGCCAATAATGGCACACCCAATAATGGGCTTTTATTTAGTTTTGCTAAATCTTTATACCGTTATGATCATCATACACAGTGGAAAATGTTCAAGGGATGCACTCCAGAACTATAATACTCCCTCCTCATACTATACAGATATATAATTACACATACACCTAAAAGAGCCCATACACCTGCAGTTTTGGTTGACCTGTGCCATTAATGGCACCCGAAAAATACACATCCAACCTTTCCCAGTTATAGCAACCCAAGAAAAGGTTCCATCAATAAGAGCCCATGCCAGCCTTGACCAGGTATATCTTTACACATAAATACTACACTTACGAAGCTCCCTTGTTCTGAGAAAGTCATTGATATAAGCACAGGAGGATTGCAGTGCAAAGATAAAGACACAAATATGTGAAATGAGACTGAGGTATGAGGATCAAACATCCTCAATGCTACCATTCAGGATTAAACATGGGATATGAAATCTTGTACTTGACCGAGACTGAATTTTTCAAGCAAAACAAAATGTGAATAATGCTACATGGAATACCAAGTTATGCAGTGCCTCCTGAACTGCTGGTAACATTTCTTTATTACTCAATCTTACTTCAGCCTCAGCTTACGTGCAGGGATGAACACAGTTGCATTCTTTGACTTTCTCCTGAAACTCGAACTCAACAATGTCCATACACAACTCTGTGGGTGAAAAAGGGAATTATAAGCCTATTTATACTACATAAAACTGTAAGTCATTCATATATGAGGGAAATGACAAAATGATTAAGGACACAATAAGTAGCATGGCTAAAAGTTTGTCAGACACAGACGAATAAGCTGTAAGTCACTCATATGTGAGGAAGATGACAAAATGATTAGGAATAAAATCAGTCATACGATTAAAATTTTCATCACACACAGAAGAATAGACAAGTTGAATTTCTGATGGTGAAAGGCAGCTTAAAAGAGTGTAAACTTTCTATTATGTATCAAGAAGATATCAATTTCTACTACAACTAATGATAACAATAATAATCTTATTTATCTATTTATATCTGTCCAGGACCCCTTTCTAGGAAAGGGTCTAGGTGTTACCCAGACTGTTATCAAAGACTGTTATACTCCAAGTTGCAAGGAAATAAATTTCTGATGGTGAATGGCAGCTTAGTAGAGTGTAAATTTTCTATTCTGTATCTTGAAGATATGAATTTATAAAGGAGTAGTAATAAGATTACTACTATGATTATAATAATAATTTTATTTATCTACTAATAATTGCCCCAGGACCCCTTTCTAGGAAAACGTCTTGGTGTTATCCAGATTATTACAATAATCACAGTATTACTATTTACCATTACTAATAGTCACAGATATAGACTGTGCTACTCCTAGTAGCAAGGAAATGAGATTCATTTGGATGAGAAGTTCCATAATGGGACAGTACTCCCAATGATAAAGCCTCTGCAGAGGTGACTTTCACTTGTGAGGTAACCTCATGCAGGCAGAGACTAGTAACACCAATAATAATAATTCTTCATACATATTCGCCTTATGCCGTGTTAGCGAGGTAGCGTTAAGAACAGAGGAGTGAGCCTTAGAGGGTATATCCTCACTTGGACCACCTCCCCGTTCCTTCTTTTGGAAAATCATATACGGGAGGGGAGGATTTCCAGTGATCCGCTCTTGGTCTTGCCTAAGCAAGGTAGTGTCAAGAGCAGATGACTGAGCATTCAGGGACATCCTTCTATTGAGCTCCTTCCTTTGTTTCTACATTTAGAAAATGATAATGCTGGAGAAGAGGATTTCTGGCTTCCTGCTCCCACTCCTCTTTAGCTGCCTGCTATGACATGCAATAAATACAACAGTAGTGATAATCTTTTTCCCAAATCCCTAGCAATAGATGAAAACTATTATGATGATGATGATAATACGATAATAATAATAAAATAATAATAATAATAATAATAATGTGATGTGTGTGAATGTAGCCTTTTTTGTCTGTTACTATCTAACATTTCCTACCGTAGTGGGTAGCATCAGCAATAGATAAACGATGTTGTTTTCCAATCTCTAGTTATCATCTATAACATACCAAAACCAGAGTTCATCATCCACAGTCATGCCGCACAGACTATTATGTGGTTTTCCCTTCACACTTCACATTTCACTGTTCAGCACATTACCTCTTCTCCATTATACTGATCTAATTCATTCTATCCCAAGCTTACTTCTCACCCTAACGAATGTTTAAGTCACAATACTCCAAAGCTCACTAGCTCCTCTCTATTCACAAAACTTTCTGCCATAACCTTTTCACTCAGCTTACCACCTCATCCCAGACTCACCACATCCACCACATCATCATCTAACACATTCAAAAATCCTTGTCATTCTTACTTCATCATTTTATCAACTCTATTTTTTCACGTTACCACTTCTGTCAGTCCCCTTTGTTTTCTTGTTTTCCTCATATTATATACTTCCAAGAGGCACACTGGGAAATGAAGGGTATAGTTACTCAAATTTTTCAGCATACTTTTCCACAATAATAGGACAGTGATTTCCAGGATAAATAATGAAGAGAAGATAGGACATGGTTGTTTCCCATATGTGAATAATGCACAGAAAGCATAATATGGCTGTAGCTCATATCATAAATACTGTAGGTTGGGCAGGACATGGTTGAAGCTCAAAGTGAATAATGCAGGATAAACAGTACATGACTGAAATGCATACTATAAATAATGTAGGGTCAGCAAAAAATGGCCAGAGTTTATGCTCTGAATACTTTAGGGTAAACAGGACTTGGTTGATGCTCATCCCAGTAATACTGTAAGGTTGCCAGGCAATAGCTGAAGCTGATACTACTGATACTGTAGGGTAGGTAGAACATGGCTGGATGCCTTACTCTGTGTTATGTTGAAGAGAGAGCAGTGCTGGGAGGGTTTCTCTTTCAAGTTGTCCATTTTGTTGTAGGCAGGATTTTGACCTTTGTAGCACCCACACTCCTTCCAATAAAGACTCTCCAGGCACCACTTTTTACAAGTCTGCACATACAAGAAAACAGATTAAGTAACAATGTTCTAATAAGGACTATTTTTGAAGTTATGTGAGTACAGTACTCAATGACATTCAGTGCCAGTTTATCTGATTATCTTCCCGTGCATCATGCATACCTTTTCTCCCTGTTCAAAGAAAATGGTGCATGCTGAATCTTTCCTGAATATGTCAATTACTAAGCAATGTTACACCCTCAAACATGGAATGCCCAACAATAATGCTTCCAACATCTGCTATCACAGAATGATAAGGGTTGAAACAGCAAGAATGCTTAATAGGAAAAATCAGAAGTTGGGTAATATGAAAATAAATCTCTTTACCTATATCTCTGATGCCTTTTCCCTTTCAAAACTCCCTCAAGAGGGTGGCCACAGCAAGAGTCTCCATACAGCAATACTGGTAAACAGTGAGAGAGTTATATACAAACCTTAAAGCCTTAAACTCTTTGATCACATTCCATTAACCCAACTTCTCCATCAAAAGATACTTTTGAATTTCCCAGTGTTATCTGCGGATACTCCATTTTTACTCAGTTTCTTCCATGTCTACTATTATGCTGGTGAAGGAAAATTTCTAAACATCTTTGAGGACACCTTCTTTGCCTAGTTTCATAATATGTCATCTCATTCTGGAATCTTTGATCTTAAGAGTTGGTCTAAGTTAGCATACATCTGGCCACAGGCATTTGTACTTTGTTATCACATCATCCTTAATCTTTCCTTTCTCCACTGTGGGACAATTGGAAACTTTCCACCTCTCCTCATGAATCATTCTAATAAATTCTTGATTCACCATTGTTACATTTAGTAAAGTATTCTTCTGCAGTTCTTCAAAATGAACATGTACAGTTACAGCATCTGTGAAACAAACTTTCACCGTCAACTATCAAAGGAATACATGAACATTCCTATAGAGAGATTAAAGGAGTTACTCAATCAGTCACATTAGACAGAATACCAAAAATGTACATTATATACTATCAAATATTAAAATCACCTTCAAGTACACAGACAATGGATGTTCAAAACCATTTACTGCATTTATCAAATCCATGTTAGAGATTACCATTTACTGCATTTATCAAATCCATGTTAGAGATTAAGATATCAGCTTGGTCATCCATTTACTGAAACATTTAGGCTTGCTTTAGATGGCCCAATAAAGTGGATACCTTTTTCAACCCTTGTTACCTCATTTTTACCAGAGGCATAACCACTGCAGTAAATTTTCCAAGTTTCCCTATCTAAATATCCAGCAATATCATGCTGTATCTGCTCTCCACTTTCATGCTTCTTCTCCCCAATAAATTCCCTAATTCCCACTTCCCAGAATGTCAGATGTTTTTCTGAACCTCTATACATTTTCTCTACCACTTATCATCAAGCATCCTATCCAAAGCACCAAACTACTTCAACATATTTCATTTAGACCACTCTGTTATGCCATACCCATGCCTTTCCCTCTATCTAACATCCTGTATATCCAGTACACTTCAGCTTTACTAACCCTATCCCATCTCCTAACATTACATGTATCCTTATGATAGCTCTCTGTGACACCCTGAACCCTAGAAATTCAAAAAACTATAAGACAAAAAGGAAAAAATTGGAGATGGGATCTCATGAGATGAAACCTTATCTACCTTTATCATACGCAAAAACAGGAAATCACACACACACACACACACACACACTCACACACACACACACACACATACAAACATAATGACCCTCCATATTAGAGTGATTTGTGTTGTAAACCTCTAGTTTAATGAACTTATGTTTGATTCCATAAAAGGGCAGCTGGTCACAGCCAACCCAGCTGTCCATCCTGCCTTTTGGGGTTGGTCAATGAATGGGTATCTAGTGTAAACAAGGGTTCATATGAGTGTGCATATGTAAAGCAGAAACATGGTATACACACAAGGGTATGAAAAGGGTAACATAAGTGTAAAACTTGCTCCCCATATAACACATATAATGATTACATGTAATACTCTCATAATCACATAATACAAATACAGAGAAGTCAATACTTTTTCTAAGTTTAATGGAGGGAGATTTCAACAAGAGGCAAAAGCACTGCTAAAATGTTTTACAACATACATCTTAAAAAGTATATGACACAACTACCTTCACTAATGCTTCCTGCTTTCTGGCAGGCAAGTCATAAACTTTACTTACTTTTGTGCTCTCACCTGCAAGGTACGGATGTCTTCATTAGGAAGATTCCTGTAGCAGCTTCCTCTAGAGTCAGTCAGGTACTGGAAAACTTTCTGGAAAATACCTACCATCTATTTTACACATTCTTATAATGTCTACATCAAAATATTCAAACAAGTGTACATCATTATTAATATTATGTCTGTAAAGATATATCAACTGCACATTCAGACAAAGATTCCTACTATGTCTATATCAACATGCATCACATTTACAAACACATATCCTTCTAAAATCTAGAGAAAGACATCCCTCAGGCCCAAACCTAAAATCCAGTCTGCACTTTTTTTAAACACACAAACATAATAAATATAAATGTAAACCACAATGTCTTAATTCCAGTAATGGACACAAAATGAGGGTATGTGTACTTCCTATCACACCTCACTGTATAATATATCTATATTTATTTGAGTTACTCCACATTCAAATTTAAAACAAAGTTTGCATGTTAATCTTATATAGATGTTCATTCTCATGACTGACTTACCTTGCATGACAGCCAAGTATCACATCGAAAGCTCTGTCTTTACAGCTATTAAATAATGCACCCACAAAAGCTAAATCAGTGAAGCACGACCAAATAAAATCTCATTCAGCTGACGAAAGTACAGTATTATAAGCCAGCTGAGCAAATTTTCACACACATATGCAAAGCATTCAGAGCGAAGAAATTTACTAAATGAGCATCATAATGAGGGTAACACTGAATGTTTACTATGGAAATAATTAGATGCAACCTTGCTCACATGGGAAATAGCAAACACGTCGTACAGATAGAATAATATATTGCATGGCTCTGTTACATCCTAACTTTGCTATTACATTTATCAGTTTCACAACAGAATAAATGTCAGAAGTGATACTCCCATCAGGAGAAAATCATATATGAATGCAGCATGCAAACAAATTATCAAGGATAATATATGCATTACTTTAACATCTTACGTCACATACTGTTTGCAGCTGCACATGACAAAAAAGTGCAACTTAAGATCAGTTTAATAATGAGAATATCTTAAAAGGCATTTAATTTTTTCATATCTTTGCTCTAAATCTTAATCTTTTTTTGTGAATAAGCTGAACATTTTGATTACATGAGGAACATTTGTCCACATGATAATGTTTACTTTTCTATAGATAATTTGCCTGAGGACAAACACTGCAGTTAAAATGTAAAAATACTAAAACTGCATAATTCAGAAGTGTTTCCCAGCTACCAAAATTAATAACTCTGTCACTAGATACATGCTGGTTCACTTATGAGAGCGCTGTTTCAATTTTTTTTTTCAGACTTCTTAAATCCTTAGCAGCATTTCAGTACACATTTAATACAAACTTTGCATCTACTCATGTCCCATCAGTCTTATCTCCCTCATCTTTGCTTACATCAGCTAATGACCTTATCACCATCTCACCTTAAAGATTCTGATGGAAGAGGATGCACCAGGAGGTATATTAAAACCCTCTTCCTCAGGAAATGGGACGGTGCGTGGGTCATGGACAATCACCCGGACGCCCACCTCAGGTGACAACAGTGACAGGTAGCGAGCCGTATTGATGTTAAGAGTCAACCAAAGTCCACTCTAGGATAGAGAACAGTGATGTTCAATCGATCAACGGTAGGGGCAATGATGTTAAGGGGTTGGGAATTTTGATGTCATGTCTAAGTTGACGTATTTTTCAAGGTAAGAGAAACTGATGTTACACTATGGTTGGGGGACTCAGAGTGTTAAGGGGTGAATGCAATCTAATGAGATAAGGGTGGCTAGCATTCAATGTCAATCTATCTATCTATATCCCTGGTGTCTGTTCCAACTGAAACTCCCTCAAAGGGGTGGCCATGGCAACAATTTCCATTACTAAAGAACTCCAGTGCCACTTCTTAGCCTTTATGCTTCACCTTTAACAGGCCACTGGCAGAGGGCAAATCTAGTGCAGTGTTTGCAGAAGCTCCTACCTAAAGTTCCTAATGACTACTTCTATCTAATGCACCTACCTACTACTTCTACCTAATATTTCTACCAAATAATCCTGCCTGATGTTCCTACTTACTACTTTTATCTACTGCTCCTACCATTTCACTAAGAGGCAGGGCTAGCATGCGGTGTTCACCACAGGAAAATCTAGTTATGAAGAATGAGCTGCAGGAGTTAAGTGTTGTCAAATGCTACATATGACAAGGAGAGATTGTATGTTTGTGGACAGAATGCCATTAGTCCATATGTTAGTGAGGCATAAAGAAAAGAGGAATGCAACTTGACAGCCACTAAAGTGAAGGTTCACTAAGCAGATATCACTAACCCTCCCAATACCCAGACAGGAAGTACTGGTAATATACCTCCCTAGTCGTTGGCTGTCTACCAACTATTACCTATGTCAAATCTCATACTATAGTGTAAACACCACACTGAGAATCTAATCTGAGGGCCAGTTGCATTCCCAAGTTAAAGGATACTGGTCTGAGAATTAGTTGCAGCTGAAAGCTAAGAGACACTGATCTGAGGGTTAGTTGCATGTACCAAGTTGTAAGCCACTGATCAAAGGATCAGCCTCAGCTGCAGATTGCGAGAAACTGGTCAAAGGGTTAGGTGCATTCTTAAGGTGGGATACAACAGTGTGGAGGATCAATCACTAACCTATAGTGAAGGACATTAGTTATGCTAATCAAAGATATCTTTATTGTGGGAAGAATGTATTCAAATACAGATGAGTTTGCATAATCCCTTATGAGTGTAGATGCACAGTAATGATACACTTCAAAAAGATACGCATGGTAATTCAAAAATCCTCCTGTTTTAATATGACTTATAAGTATACAAGAACACGAAGGTGTGAACATAGCAACTGGTGAGGACATAAGAGATAAATGAGGATATAGTAAAAGTCTGAGAAGATATCACTGTGAAAATATATGTGTGTAAAGATATTAGCGCATGAAGATATAAGTGCATGAGGATACAAATGGATGAGGAATTAGTGTGTAAGGATATTAGTGTATTACAAGTGTCTGAAGGATATTACTGTATGAAAATATGAGAATATATTAGTGCAATAAGATATGAGTATGTGAGGACATCAGAGCATAAAGCTGTAAGAGTGTGGATATCATTGCAGGAAGGTAAAAATAAGTGAGTATTTTAGTGCATGAAGATTCAAAAGTGCAAGAACATAAGTGCCTGAGGATGTATGAAGATTTAAGTGCAAGATGAGGAATGCTTACAAATGTGTGGTAAAAGGTAGCAATAAAAACTAAAAGCAAGAGCCAGAAAATTTCTCTTTTCAACCAGTTTCAACAATGTCTTCTTCAGGAGAACAAACATTATTCTCCTGGAGAAAATGTTTTAGAAAGTAGTTGAGAAATATGAATTCCTGGTTCTTGCTTTCAGTATTTGCTGCTAACTTTTACCCACTGCATGAGGATACATTAAATGAGGGAAAGAGCAGGTGAGTGTAGAAGTGGGAGCTCACCCCTGGGCCAACAAAGGTGGAAGTGCGAGGTTCACGGTACTTGTTCCCCTTCAACTTCCGGCGGAGGTTGAAGGAGTAGCACTGGCCAAATTCATCACTAGACCATGACACAAAGTTCCTGTATCAAGAGCAGGCTGAAGTATATTCAACAGTACATTTATGACACTCCATTATCATATTTTACCTGACCATTCTAATTTATAATCACCAAGAAGAAAAGGACATGACAACAGCAAATGAAAAGCAACTTACTGGAAGAAACAAGGCAATCCATTGTAACTGCAGGTGGTAATGAAGTCCTTGACAGGAGTGGCATACTCAAAGAGCTCCTTTTTGGTGGGTGTAAACCGACCTATGATATCACTAAAATCAGCTGTGTAGCTCTTCTGGAACATCATCTTAATCTTTTCTATACTGAGGTCATCAGAAGTGAGCTTCTGCATCTCTTCAAAAATAAAGATATCATTATATAAGGACTCTGTGCGGTAGGTGAAATTAATCAAATTTTGGAAGAAGGGCCTTGTATAAAAGAGAAGACTCAATATCGTACAGATTTATAATGGATCAAATGTTCATATTCTAATAAAAAATATTCGGTTAATACCCAGATTTACTTACATTACTTTTTAACATCTAGCAAAAGCTTCTGGCTGTAAATACAGAATTCTATCATACAGGGAAATATCCATCTTTTTAAGCAACACAGAGCAGTTTACAGTATCAGCACTGTACATTCTACCTAGGTAAGCGATACTACAAGACCTACGGGGAAACCAAAAAGGCCCTCTAAGAATCAGAGAAACCTGATAATGTCATCATAATCTATAGCACAACAGTAATAAAAGCAAACATTTCTACAACAAATTTCCACTAACAAAACACAAGAGTGGGTGGTACATATTTGATTCACAATGGTGATAAGCATCCTTTTCTACATCATGCATAACATTTTGGTTTATGTCCCAGTGCTGTGATCATAAGATACTTACTATGATAGTGACAATCAACTTATCCTGTTCATTCTTGCAGGATACAATGATGATATGAATCAAAACAAAAGTGATAAATGATTGGATTTAAGTAGTTACCTGATTTCTCAATGCAGGTAGGCTTACAAGTGGAGCAGGAGGCAGGGGCACAGAGGATGCAAACCCAAACCAATCCATCGGAACTCCTTTTCTCTGCCTCTATGTATGCTGTGAAACAGAAGCACCCAGTCAGGAATGGAATAAGAATGAAATGCTTCATGGAGGCAAAGATGAATGATAGGTGACATGGAGTGGAGGGGAAGGATTGGATTATTTGAGGTGCAAAAGCTGGAAGAAGACAAATGAAACTGAAATCGATGAAAAGAAGAAAAATTAATTGAGATGAGATAAAAGAGTACTTATAGTAGTGAGTCTAAAGGTAGGATAAATGGATGAAAGCATGAAAGATAGATCATTGGACAAAACAGATTAATGGAAGATACACAAACGAATAAAGACATTGGAATGTAGGCAAGACAACAATGAAACAAACATAGGCACATGGAGAAGAGATAACCAAAGTAAGGCATGACAGGTGAGGAAGTAAGTCTGATTGAATGGAAATGAGACTTGACGGGTGAAACATAAGAATGAAAGAGGCAAAGCACTGGTGACAAGGGAAGCACAGGAGAGATATGAGAAGCAATGCAAATGCAGAGTGGCAGAAAATGGGAAAAATTCAGACATACAGCAGAGAGAAGTATAATAAACATATGAATAAAGATAAGTGTGGAAGTAGCTAGGTGAAATGGAGATAAGATGTTTTCTGAAAATTAAACAAAAGTAGGTATGTGGGTTAGGAGATGAAGCAAAGATACTTAACTGATAGAATTGCAGATGATGAAAAGGTGTGGAGACAAAAGAAGCCAATGGAAATGACAAGAATGAGTAAAGGTAACAGGCAAATGGCTTGAAACTAAAAGGAAGCACAGGGATAAAGCTAAAATGCTAGAAGAAGAAAGAGAAAGTGAAGGAAGGCACAAAAGAGGTGGAAGAAAAGATGACTCACGGTTGAGGGTGTAGGTATAGCCACCATAAGAGTCCTTGAACACCTCTCCCCTGCAGACAGGATTCCATACTGCTTCCTCCTTGAAGTTTTCTGTCAAACAACAAAAGAATCAGCTAGTACTACACTGATGGTCAAGAGTTTAGAGTCAGGGATGCTCCCTAAACATCAACACATTTCATTCCCAAAATTTCAACACACAAGCTCCTAAATAATGACACATAAGGTTTCTCCAAACTCTCTATGGTGCCCTACATATTATTACCTTTGTTTTCCTGAACAAGAGTGAATCCATATGGTCCTTTGATACCAACACATCCAGTCCACAACTTATCAACACTCGATTTTCTAAACAATAACACATTTGGTTCTTTAAAACACTTATGGTTATTAACTTTAAATACTAGCACATACAAAGTGATATATAAAATCATTACACAGTATCAAATGTTTTCCTGCCTTTGCAATAATGCGCTTGCTTCCCTGTCATCTAAAACATATCACTGTAAACAAAATATTTAATGTAAATGACATTTACTGTATTCACATAGCCAACCAGCTCTAACAATATTATTGTTTCATGAACAACCACCCTTCCTATGATTATACTGTCTTCATTACCACTCAATTTTTCTGTTCACATCACCTAATAATATGATGTTTTCAAAACACTTACTAAATGTCAGTTCCTAATACTACACTCCAAAATTTCTTCTACTGTTTACTAAAGTATACAACCCTTTAAACGATATTTAAACTAATGAGGGTTGGGCATCACCTGAGCTACTCACTGTCTGGACAGAGAATCACCTGAGTCACACACACACTCTGGGTAGACCACCATCTGGGTCATTCACTGACTAGGCATGGCATCACCTGAGTCACTGACTGTCTAGACAGAGAATCACCCAAGTCACTCACACTCTGGGTAGAACATCACCTGAGTCACTTACTGTTTAGGCAGGGCATCACCCGAGTCACTTACTGACTAGGCAGGGCATCACCTGAGTCACTTATAGTCAGAGAAAATCATCACCTCCGACACTTACAGTCTGGGCAGACTGGGTAAGGTCCATAGTGAGTCAATCACCTTCAGGATGGTGTTCGTTCCGGGTCACTTACTGTCTCCATAAGGTTCATCCTGGGTTATCTATTGTCCTAATAAGATTTATCCTGGGTCACTTATTGTCAGAATAAAGTGCATCCTGGGGTCACTCACCGTCAGGGCAAGGTTCTCTTGGTGTGTTCCAGTTGTTCTGGGTTTTGTTGTCGGAATTGATGACCTTGATGAAGCGGTAATACTTGCTGCAGCTTAGGCGGAGTCTCTCCACCGCAACCTCGCTCCGCTCTCCTGAAGGCGCTGCCGACCGTATCGCCCGGAAAGCCTCATCGTCTGAGGATGTGCAACCGTGCTTAATAAATAGGCTGACTGCTCTGACATTTTTTATTTAGTTCATATGATTTTCCCCTGCAATGGTCTACTTCCATCAATCTTTCAACCAAGTGCACTACTGACATTGAAGAGGAAAGAATAGATGGCAATAATCAAGCAGAACCGCTATTCTCCCTTGGAGAAGTATGATAAAAAATTACAATGAAGCATCCCCTTGAAACCTCTGCAAGAGACAAAGAAAAAAACAACACGAGAGACGACTATATTTCTCACCTGTCAAACGTGTGTTGGCCGATTGATCGAAGTCTCCACCGTTCCTTTGCTTGGGGCCAGCCTTTCCCTCCACATACCCCAAGGGCGAAGCCCCTTTCCGACGACGCATTGTGGCACGCAAGTCGCTGCTACCATCGTCAGTGTCACTATCAGTGTCGGTGTCAGTGTTAAAATCGCTGTAGGTGTCTGAGATGGTGTCGGTGTCAATGTTGATATTTTTACCTTCACTGCTGGTGTCAGTTTTACCATTTGTGTGATTCTTTGAGTCCTCAGTATCGTTGCTGCTGAAGTCTGAATAGAAGACAAAACCAAAAATGCACTGTAATGCTATATGGGAGATTAAACTCAAGCGAAAATAATTAGTTTTCTTTTAATCATGCATGCATCCGTGGGGAGCTTCTGCTGCTGATACTATTGTCATTCATTATCAAAACTGAAGGAAGTTTTAACAAACAGTTGGTCATTTGCTTAAGACAGTTTATGACAGTGTTTCATCAGATAAATTTACATAAAATGTTGCTGTGGAGTTCGGATACTTGGATAAAAATGGCATGCCATTAAGTCATAACAGTCATAATGAAACACCTGCAGGTTAATATAATATTCAGATCAGGTGTTGGACTGATGTTGGCTGACGTGTATGCAATCAACTTAGTATCCTGAAGAGTTTTCGCCGCTGTCCGCTGTTTCTCGAGCTCGATAGCGACCATGGAACACGACGAGAAATTACAACTTGCATGTCTTAACAAAATTGAGAAAAAAAAAATGAAATATCTTCTGCACTGTAAGGTCATCGCGTTAATTCTCGAAAACATGTACATCCCGGGCTCAGAGCAGCTCTTGGTCTGGTCGTGTTAGTCTGCGGTGCCTCCGTATACATCTACGGACATGAATTTACGGTAACAGTCAACTGCGCCACAAATGAGCCTCGCAGGTGTCTCCAGCCTCTTAACTGAGCACACCTGTCGTAGCAGCAGTCTACTGCGAGGTCAGGTGTGGCTGGGTGATGTCAGCACATGTTAGGCGCTACGACTGGGGTTGATTTCAGATGGCGTCGGTTGCTGTCACTGGCTGGGGTGATAACGTTTATGACGTAATTATCATGGAAAGTTAATACAATTCCGACAAAAATTGACGTCTTATGGTGATCTACAAAGCTGTCGTGATTAGCCCAATGATGTGCCACTTCAGGATATTTGTATTTTCTGTTACCTGTTACTAACACGCAAACAGATGAGGTCGAGATAAGATTCATGGCAAAATGTGCACGAAAATACCTGGGGAGCTGTTATGTATAGAACGGCTTCTGGAGCAATGTCGCTCATGCTTCATGTATAATAAATGTTGGAGCGAACACTTTACTTGTTTTTCCTACACGGGCCACAACCATGACCACTCGAAGTATGTCCTTAACAATTTAAGACTTGCAGTTAATTTATGGAGCACGAAGTGTTATGTTTCTTATACCTTCTTCCCTATCTCGTGGACGGCGACCCAAATGAGGATAAATGCGTGCGCAAAAGGTTAGGAGCTAGGTCCAATCTACATTGTTTCCGACCTAATTGCTCTGATGAAAGACTTTTCAGAATTAGCTCATAACTCAGAATACTCATTACCCTAAAACCAACCTCCGATATGAAAGTAAATATTTCGTATTTCGTTAAAAGGTCACCTTCAACTGTTAAAGCCCTTCTTAAAGTACAACTCGCTCAGAAGACGCTATATAATGTTAACTGGCAAAGGTTATTCAATACATCTACACTCTTGTAACATACCAAGTGATGTACAACATTTAAAAAAGGGTTTTCTGACGTATAATTGTGTAAACCATTCACTAAAGTAATGAGTTTACAGAGTGCATCGGGTGTTTACCATCGTACTGTTAAGACTTGCACAATGTCTTGTATACTAACAGTATGACTGCAGTAACTGTACCATGCACGTGAACAAGTAGACAGTACATTACCTCCACTGTAGTAGTAGTCATAATCATAGTCATCATGGTAAGAGAAGTACCCATCATCGGAAAAGTCTGGGTCTGTGCTGAACGTCAAGCCTTCGCAACCGCTGCCTGCAACGCCAACAACACACACCATCAAAACAAGCGACATGTTTGGGTATCCCTTTAAATTGAATTCGAGCCATTTTGTGAATTTAAGTCTAAAGTTATAGTGTTTCGTGATAAATACTTAGAAATATATTTGAATATTCGTTTCACCTTATACATCTACATTTCTGAGGCCTTCACATTACTTTATCAGGGAAACTACGGTGAAATAATGTGTAGTATTTAAATCTGCAACGTCAATCTTATCATTTGCTTTACTATGAAGTTTCTTTATTGAAAAAAATTAACATTAAAAGCTGATGCATGTAAATTCATTGGTTTAAGCTCTTCGTAATAAAATTTAGAATAAAAATTATGCGAAACTGTCAACACCTAACACGACAGTGTTACCCATGGGGACAACTGTGGCCTTCGAGCTGACTCTTAAGGGGGTTAGGTTAAAAGGCCACACCATCGATTTAGAGGGTCAGGCTCAGTTGCTTAACGCACCTCCACTATACTCCTGTTCCAGCTCAGCCAGGGCGCTCCAAACGGAATTCTCCGGTAGTTTTTTCTTGGTCGCCAGGGGATTAAGGTTACACAAGGTCACGGCGGGAAACTCCGTCCTCGTTTCCTGGATGATCTAAGAAAAAAAAATGTGGAAGGAGGTCACAAAAACTCAAGAACTGAGCACAATTTAAGTTAGGCAAGAAAAGATTAACCCCTTTAGTATACGACAGCGTAACCCTTGGATTTGATGGCCTACAAATTGACCCAACCTTCAGGGTCAGGTCAAAGGTTCCGTTAGGTCAATATACCCAAGGATTATAGAGTCGTGCTCAATGGTTATCAGTTATATAAGTCTAGGAATCAGGGTTAACGAGGGTAGCGAGTCAACGTATGGGTTTATGAGGAGTCGAGATGAGGAGGTAGATTAAAATCAGTCATAAAGGGTAATTCTGGCTGACTAAGTATGCAGGTCAAGGTATTATATATATGGCTGAGCCATAGAGGAAAAAAAATCATCACTTGGCCTCTTTTCTGTTCCTTCTTTTGGAAAAGTAAAACAGGAGGGGAGGATAGAAGAGTGTATGAATTACTATGTATCGCAGTGCCTGGGTATAGCTGACAGTACTGTGCCTCAATGCGCTTGAATATAGCTAACCATTTCGAGCTGCACCATAGCGCTGTACATGCACCTTACCTTCATGCGGATGTTCTTGGGAGTGGCCAGGTAGTTGGTGATGACGTTGAAGCACAGAAAAGTGCAGAACACCAGCAGAGCCAAGCAGATCACCGCCCAGGTCACGCGCCGCGCCCACCCGCGCGCCCTGCACGGAACATCACGCCCTTAGTCACACCTTCTATTGCTTGTCACTATACGATCATATGCTATCAGGTCATGCTACCAGGCTCTTGTGCACAGATCACTACCATGACATTCCTACCACACTATAAGCTCACCAACAGGACACGACTACTACAGCACCCGGTCACTTTACTATGAGACTCCTATCACTAGCAGGATATTTCTACTATAGTACCAGGTCACTACCACGACACTCCTACTACAGCACTGAGACACTACCAGGACACACGTAAGACAATACCAGGTTACTTCCTGGATGCTGTCATAACAACAGGTAACTACCAGGATATTACTTACTACAATACCAGGTCACGACCAGGATAGCACATACCACAGTACCGGGTCTCTATCAGATTACCAAAAGTACTTGCATTGGTCATCAGCAAATCAGCAATTGTGTTATAATGATTACTTGTCTAATCATGATAGTCCACATTGCTCCAAGTCAATATAATTAATCGATCCTACTTAAATAGAATGACACAGATAAACACATAAACAGATCCAACTTACAAAAGCCATACAAGCGCTTAACTAAGCACTAAGGATAACCAAGCAATACAGACCAGAATATGAACCCAAGCTAGGATGGTTAATGTGGGATTTAAGCTTATCAACTGCTAGGATCATTCAACCCGTTAACAAGCTACATCCACCAACTGAAAAAAAAGTCCTTTACACTTTCTTCAGATGATAGGGATAATTCGAATACAGTACTACATAAGAAATACATAGTGAGAATTATGTATTTCGTCCACGGCACCCTGATACATTAAACTCACAGCGTAAACAATCGAGCCCAAATGAATCCGATGCAGATAATCATCTATCAAAAACAATCGTAGGCCTAACAAAATATGCTACTTAAATATGCAAGCTTAACACAGGTAAACTGGGGACATACAAAAGCCAAAGTACTGACCTATAGCAACGGTTGAACCCGTGAGCGGTCCAGGAATCAAGGAAGTCGTCGATGAGGGACACATACTGACTCGGTGGGGCTTCTTCACGCCCTAAGGCATCCAGGGCTCTGCCAAGAATGAAACGAATTCTCTTCATTATCCACTTAACACATATATATTCCTTGTACATCCCACTCGTAGCCATTCCTGTGTGCCTTTTGAATTCCACCTATGACAATCATATACCGTGTAGCTTGCCTAGAAGTGTGTTTGCCTTGTAGATTTGAACAGTACAACCTTGAACCTGAAAACTAGCGCTGATGTAAAATTAGTCTTTAAAGAGGGCTTTAAAATCAGTTCAGAACCTGATACACGGACCTAAAAGCAGTTTTTTCATTGGCTAAAGTAAGTCAAGTTACATGGAAACCAAAGGTAAATCATGAGCGTTTACACAGGCAAATAACAATCCCATTACCTTGTCGACCGGCAAAAATCTAGCCGAGTCCTTTGGTGACCGGCTAAAAAATGATCCACTAACCAATACCCTGGCTAAGAAATAACCTATTTGTCATGTGATTTCTCGACAAACTACTACCTTGATTAGCAAACTAGCCAAAAATGAGATTACTGCCTCACAGACTAACCAAAACCAAGAAAAACACGCAGTGTTCTGTAAATGATTTACCCATTCTGTTAAGCTATATGGTATCTAGTTAACAAAAGATCTTTTTTCTTTTCTAGAATGACCTTACCTCTCCAATCCTAGATTACCTCTTACCCGACCCAAGCTAACGTAAAATAATCATAACGTCAATGTTCCATTTACTGTTGTTAACCACTAAGCAGTTATTTGAACATGAACTATCCATGCCCAAATTCTAACGCAAACTACCCTAAACCGACTCAAATGATAAAATTTTGCATTAACCACAGAAATTACAGGATGAGTAGAGCCAGATTGTTAAATGCAGTGGATGGGACATACTAACATCTTAAAGAAAAGGAAAACTGTTATATCATGCTCTATGCAAACTATCCAACATTGAAAACCTACTCTAATAGCTTTAAGTCAACATTTACAGAACATTAGATGTAATGGAACCTGTAGAATGTACCTGACGAAGTTCTGGTATTTGAGAGTCTGCTCTAAGGGCACGACGTGTGCCGCAAGGCCAGCCTTTTTGTGCATCCCAAGGGTGTCTGTTGGGTGCCAAGACCTTGAAGGATGTCTTGCTGGCTGACAGTGATGACACCGTTGTGCTTCACAGCACGCTCTCACCCTTACTGAGGCTCAACTTGCCAACTTCCTCCTCCTCCTCCTCCCCTTCAGGTACAATGGTAGGTCTCGGGGAACGAGGTCGTGGTGAATATGACCCATCAACGTCAAGATAATCTCTCTTAACGAGACACACTTTCCCCTTTATTTAACGATACGGTTTAGCTAAAGATAATTCATGCCCGTGTGTTTATCTACGTCAGTGTTTAACGACAAACTGGAAAAAATAGGCGAAATGAAAATAGAGTAAGCGCGTAACTAATTAATAATTCGGACATCATCTGGGCGATGGGGCAATGATAAGACACCAATTACTCTATTATCTTCTACACCATAACTCATGACATGCGACAGAATACTCTAACGAAAGCTGGCCTGCGCCCGACATATGGCAATTAACAGCCAAAGACACCACTGCTGGCTGATGCAAAGTTAATCTAGTGTTGGTTTATCTTTGTGTATCAGCGAACTGCAATGAAAAGAGAAGGACGCCGCTAAGTCGACATCAATAGGTGCTCCTAAAAACTCTGAATATAGAGCTATCGAAGCTCCTATCGCTGCTGAAATATAAATAATACATAAATCAATATTAGCAAACTTCTGACACATGAACGAACGAATTCGAACAGAAAAGAAACAACAATTTCTACTGGGATCAGTCCAATCAGTCTGCTTCTTTTTCTTCCAATCTTTTGCTTTTTGCGTCTCCTTCAATTATATCAAAGACGTCGCCTAATTCCAGGATATCCTATGGCTTAGCAGCAATATAATCAGCCTGAAAACACATCATAATCTGAAAGAAATATGACAATGTCATTCCCCATGGTGTTTATGTAAAGGGCAAGAAGGTAAAATGTACCAGCAGCTCACGAACATTTACATACATCATAATATTTAGGCCAGCTCGGCCCCAAACATCACGTGAGCAAGACGCTGGTAACAGATAACAGATAACAGTGTTTTCTGTGAAGGTAAAACGCTGAAATTGTTTTTGTCTTCAACTACAGGTCCTGCCACACCCCCACAGAGGAACCTCTCGTAAACTAACGCTTACGTGAGGCATAATTTGATGGCGGGAGAAACATACATGAGACGGCTAAGGAGGCTGGTATTAGAATGTGGGGTGTTACAGGGGAGATAGGATAGTTTACGAATTGGAGAACTGTGTTGGGGACACGAAAATTATCTCACCAAGATGTTGTGTTTGAGATGGCACCAGTGTAAGAACAAATACAAACACGGACACTATGATAAGATGCGAAGTAATCGCTGGTGATAAATGTTCTCGACCAGCTACACCCGACACTTCACCCTCGGACCTAACCTGTAACTATGATGACCCTCTAATCTTATCCTGTAACTGTAGTGATCATGATGGCGGCTGTACTATTGCGCAGGATTCTAAGATGTAAAAAAAATAAAGTTCATGCGACTGAATATCGCTCTAGCCTAGGTTTTAAGTCAAGCAGTAGGCTGTGTATGTATGTGTTACATGATAATACTAGGAAAGGCTTGGTAACTGCGTATTTCAGCCTTGCAGTGACTGATGGAAGGCAAAGGAATCTTATGGTGTTTTATATGTTGTGCTGTTCGTGTTTAACGACGAAAATGAAAGGTCATTCATCCCTCTGTAACTGAAAGGTGTTGTTGCGGAAGAAATATATTTGAGGAGTTCCATTGTATATCAATAAAAATGTCTACAAATTCATGACGTTATCCTCAAATACACGTGCGTTGCAATTACAGAAAATGACAAGAAATCACAAAGTCTCGCGGAAGAAAATGCTGACCATGTGCGCGTCTTTGTTTATGTCGTGACAATGCAACACCTCTGAGTTCATTAACCTACCCCCTCAATGAAGGTAAGGTTTACTACAAGAGACATACAACCTTACCATACGTGCATGACCCACTAGTAGTTCGCCGTGAGTAGTGCTGAACGTAATGTTTATCAACAAATGTCAGTGCACCATCTTGCCTTGCATACTGCACAACAATAAACATTCCAAATACAGTTATTGTTTCATATATTTCCATACCAGCCATATAGATCAATGTTTTTTTGATAAACGTATTTCTCTCTTTTATGAAATATTTTTCTATAGCCAGTATACGAAAAAATCATATATTTACAAGTAGTTGATTTGATTATCAATGAATGCAGCTCAAGCAGGTATCAACCAATCAAAGGTCGATGCTTCTGCAATACTATGAGAGGCCGCTACCTTCATCGCATAAATTCAGGATATATTTGATATATCATTGTACCTATACGTGTTCAACATAAACCTAATGGTCTAACCTGAACAAACAACCCCCCTAACCTGCCTTAAACTAACCTTATATTACGTATTTTTCAATAAAATAACACAATCTCCTTTCACAATATTTACGGCAGCGCCAGCCAATGAGCGTGGAGGTAGGCGGAGCTTATACTACGGACTGACAACACCTATGATGAATCAGATGATCTCAGGAAGTCAGAGGGTAGGATGCCCAGTTACTATCTAGTGGTATTTATAATTTATAGTGTTTTTTTGCTCCGTCCTGGATATGGTGGGGAAAAGGATGACACGTTGGAGCTTGTGCAGATGGTAAGTCTATCATCCATGTGTAAAACACTAGGTTTTTTTTACGTGAAATATGGTAAATTGATACTATGAAAATTAAGGTGACATTTGTGCAAGAATATTTGTTAGAAAAAACATAATGGTACAGTACTTCAGTTTTAATATTACTTTCATCATATATCTTTGCATGAGTCCAGAAATGTGAAATTCATCACATAAACGATGATAATTCTTGAGATCATACCTGGATGCTTATGTGTCAGGTGCATGAAGGACATATTCATATGTCATGCTGCAGGTACACAGTCTATCCTCATTATCGTGGCTGTAACTAGTCATTGGTAGTTAAATAAATAGAAGTCTGAAAGTGAATTACAGCGATGCCTCCATTTTTATCAAAGGAAAATACAATATTTTGTTACTTTTTTAGGGATTTTTGATAACTTGAACATACTGGACATCTCTCATTGTTCGGGAAACCCCACAACTTTACTAAGTCCACTTCCTCAAAGCTGTGAATGATGTATACGTGATGTGTCTCTTTCATTTGAACTGTTATTCCATTCATAACTTCAGGGGGGTCTTATCTTTCCTCTCTTCTGAAAGTACTGAAAGTATGATTTTTGGCAGTGATATGGTGAGCTGTTTGCATGTGTCTTATTCTGTGGCTTACTTCTAGCTGCTGTCTTCCAAAGTTCCACTGTGATCAGCCACTTAAAGGACTGGATTATGTTACCCTCTGATGTCCATAGGCATCAAAATTGTAATTTTGTTGTTTTTCCCTCTCATAATCTACCCAATGTTAAAATGCAAATAACAAAGAACATCAAAATGACATCTTCATTCTTTTTCTCAAACCATACTGTATTTTTCATTTCATTGGAGATGGCCAAGTTAGAGCATAATTTTGCCAATGCCATGGTGGTTATGAGGGAAAAAATTATTGTAGAGGCAGGTTGGTTAAGGTAATGATTTAGTGCCACTAGCACTATGCATTATAATTTATGGTGTTTTGCAATTGTATATAGTATGCAGATGCTACAAAAAGAGTGGTGGAGCATGATGGGCAGTATTATTTTGTATTCTTTGGTTACAAATAAGGTGAAAATGAGGATGATTATGAAGCTTGGGGGATAGTGAGTTAAATTAGTTATAGTTGGTGAAACATATTTAGGTATCACTATTATCACTTTGTATTTCTCATTATTCTTCCAAAATTGTAATTTGCTATCATTTTATAATTCTGGAATCTCCTTCCCTTCCCCCCTTGGATTTGGTTATACAACAAAAGAGTTAGATGCCTTATTATCATATGTCTCATCATCTGCCGTTATTATTATTATTATTAATACTATTGTTGCAATTACATTGTAAAATTTTATGTATTTTAATTGTGCATACAGGTTATTTTCAATTTTGCAGATGTATCGTCATGGTGACCGTTCCCCAATTTCACTTTATGCAAATGACCCATACAAAGATCCCTCCATATGGCCCAATGGATTGGGCGAGTTAACAGAGGTGGGAACCCGTTGATGAAATGTTGATTAAATATTTATTTATGTATAAACTAACTGCTTGTAAACTTTTTTTCTTAATGTTGCACTCTGCAGTGGCTAGTAAGTACTAAACTTTCTTTTGGATTTACTGTTTTTATAAAATTGTCATTGCAGTTCTGTTTCCCAGATGATTCAGGGTTGGGATGAAATATTTTTGGTTGCTAAATGCTTAACAGGGTAGTCTTGGGTGTCTTTCTTTTGTCCATTAGCATACCATGAGGACTTCAAGACTTGCATGACAAAACATACAGTGATGATATAGGGTGAGAGGAGGAGGGGGTATTGGGTGGCTTAGAGGATTTAGGGAGCATCCATTGAGATGCATTTTTGGACAAAATTTCTTTTTTTCTGTAAGATGTATGTACAGATCTTTTATATATTTCAATTTGGGCCAGAATGTCTTCAAGTCTAAGTATATCATGAGTAAATTCTGAGAACATGTACATAGGAAATGAAGTGCAAGTTGTCCATGATATCAAATGGTTACTGATAAGGGTGTCTTTTAGACCCAAGATTAGGTTTTTCACCATACACATATATCCCCATGTGACCAGAACAAGTTAGTTCAGTCTCACGGTTTAAATTTTTTTTTCTTGCTATTTGTATTTTATTTGTGTTGAATGGCATCCTTTCCATTTGTGTTGATTTATATTAAGGCTGAATTTTGCTAAGCAGAGTAGCTCATTACTTAACATTATCCTTTTGTTGGTGATCTGTGAATATGAGACTGCACACTGCCTTGTGTGTAAGGGGAATATTAGGAATAATTTGATGGATAATTCTGTGGTATCATACATAAGGAAGATTGATATGTTCTTTGTTTCCCCAGTTGTTTACTTTTTTAAACTTGATTGTAAATTTCATCTTCAGAAAGGAAAGGCTAGGCAGTATGCCCTCGGGAAATGGCTGCATGATAGATATAAAGATTTTATCAATAAGAAATGGATTCCTGAAGAAGTATACGTTCGCAGTACTGACGTGGACCGCACACTCATGTCTGCTCTGTGCAACTTGGCTGCTTTTTACTACCCAGATGTTCCTGATCGTTTTGAAAAAGACTTAGCTTGGTTACCAACACCTATCCACACTGCACCTTTGTCAGATGATAAGGTAAGATTTTTTCTCTGTTTTAAGGAACCTGTCTCCAGGTAGTCCTGTCAAACCATTTATGACATTGAATTACACATGGGGGCACTAGTTAACATTAAGTTTCTGTCCCTAGAAAGGCTGATCCTAATTGAAATGACTCAAAGCAAATCCATTTTTCCTGTAAGAACCCTTGCCATAAAGAAAAATGCTTACTGCACATGGTATTTTAATTCTTTTAAATCTAATGATTTGACACCCAACAGCTGCTCTCTGTTGATAAAAGTTGCCCAAGAATCAAAGAGGAACTTGACAACCAGGCAAATCTGCCAGAAGTAAAGAATGTGACAAATGCAAGTCAGGAACTCTTCCAGTACCTTACAAAAATGTCAGGAGACAATATTACATCCATTGAAACAGTGGATTATCTGTATGATACCCTGCACATTGAGGTGAGAATTTCTTTAAGGACACATAGTTTAATGATTCACTAGATTATGATAGACCTGTCAAAGTTGCTAGTATATTGTTCACTTGGTCACATGGCAACTAGAAAATGGTTCTTTTTGATAGCTCAGCAA
>JAUUDY010597212.1:6425-18228 GCA_032361765.1 Panulirus inflatus | reverse complement strand
TATCTGAGACTAAAATCACAGTGTACAGTATAGTACGGAAGTTAAGACACACTAAGGCGAGGACATAGTAAAGATGTTCTATGTTATCGAAAATAGATATTATAAAAAAGAATCATAAAGATATGAAAAGCGGAGAGGTGAGAAAATAATATAAATTAGCCGGGAGGATGAAATAATCAAAGTAAGTAAGACAAGGGTGAATAATGTCAAAGATGGAGATGGAACAGAATAATTCCAAAGATGCTGAAACACAGGCCAGCCAAGACCTGTAACCACACAAAGACCTTAAGGATCGGGGGTCGATGGAATATGGCAAGACAGGCTTCTGTGTATCTTCTTTACGTTTTGGTATGTGTGTCGAGGATGAGTCACTGGTTGAATAATAGTCTGAGCAACTGTTACTAATGATAATCTCTCTATTGATAAAGGATAAAGAGTTATGGATAAATCATCGGTAATAAATGGGTCAAGTAATGAAAACAACCTTAAAAAATAGGGTAATAAACTCCCAGAAATTACATGGATTATTCAAACGGCAAAAAAACGAAAAGAATTGTTCCCTAAAACAATTACTTTTTCTTACGCTCTTTGGCAGAGCAGCTGTGCTGACGGTGTTGCTACGGGACGCTGACGTTGTCAGCTTCCTACAGCAGCCACCTTAACTCTATCATTCCGCAGACTTGCTCTTCCCCTTTTCGTCATTCCCCTCCCTCATCTATTCCTCCCTTGTCACATCTTTCCTTCCTGGGCTTCCATCATCCGTCTACTCCTTCCTCTTTCCTCCTCCGTCCCTGTCTCCCGCACTGTCTCTCTCTCCTGTCTTTATCGTCACCTTTCCCTCTGGACTTTCTTCCCCCCTTTCTACAGTTCCAGCCTCAGTCCTCCTGCTCCTGTGCGCCGCTGTCCTGCTCTCCTCTCCCTCCTGTCTGGTCCTGTTTCATTTCCTTCCCTCCCGCACCTCGCTCCCAAGTTCTTGTACTCGTCCTTCCTGCTTTTCCCCTCTTTCTCTTCCTCCCTCACTCCCTCTTTACCCCATTCCCTCTTTTCCCTCCCTCCCTCTCTGCCAGCGACCGTCCGCCTGGCCCTGGGCTCGGTAAACCATCACGAACGTCACAAATCTGTCTACGAGGTGACAAGGTAAGCAAATTAAAGACTAGATGCAAACAGCTTCATCGGACATAATCCAACAGCTGAACGTGCTCTTTGGGGTTCTTTTCCTGCACTCACAAAATAGAGAGCTCATTTCCTGCGTCACGGCCGCTGCTCACACACTGTCTGCCTTCTGCCTCCGAGGGAGGAGGGTTTTTTTTTCTTTACTCGTGTTTGAGGCTGACTGTCTGGTGATGGTGGACGCCCTGGGGGTCTGTTGTTTGGTTTCCCTGTGGTCCTAGGGTGTAAGGGATCCCTTATCTGATGGGGGTCTCTACTGTGACTTTATTCCCTTATATCTGGGGGTTCTCTATTGTAACTTTAGTGCTACCTTATATCTGGGTGTTCTCTATTGTAACTTTAGTGCTCCCTTATATCTGGGGGTTCTCTATTGTAACTTTATGGGGAGCCTCGGTGTTTCTCTGTGGGACATGAGATGGTGCTCATCTCACGGATGGTTTGAGAGAGGGTGGTGTTTATTTCTATGGGTTCATAACTCGACTGCTTTCAGCGTTTATCAGATTACAACTAAGGGTTCAGTCTGAAGGCAACCTGTAACAATGAGATGAAATGTTTTCTAAAGTCTGGAAATATTCGTATCTTGTCAAAATCCGACAGCGTAAATTTTGGTCCAAAAATGTCGCGATCGAGCACACACACACACGCATGCAGTATTTTGGCCTGGGTCAGAGCTTTAGCTGATGAGCCATATGAACTAGACACAAGGAACCAAGGTGCATTGCTTTAAAGACAGGATAGTAGGACCATGAACGCCAGACACCCTACGTGCGAGTGATGTGCGAAACTACACAGCGAAAAAGGGTAACACAGTTTGACAGTGATACGTAGTATTTGAATCACAGGAGAATCTTGATTTACCATCACAGGGTTGACTTCTAGATATCCAGTACATAATATTCTAGTTAGTGATGTCAGTCGTTCATTCTCCGTGGTCAGGTATGATGACCGACGATCTACATCAGTTTTACACTGTTCAACCGTGAAGATCGAGATGGTGGAATGGTCATCTGCCTCGAGCAGCAGTGAAGATTTGAATTCATGCCTGGATTCTGACCTTTGGATTCACAAGTAAAATTCACATACAGATCAGCTTCGAGATTCACTATTGAATACAAACCAGGTTTTTCACCGTGCGCTTAATGCACAGAGTTTCACCTCTACAGAAACGTAGAACTTTGAGTACGAATCTCTGCTTGATTCATGCATGAACTCAAGTATGGAGCTTTCTATTCCAGGTCAATTTTTCACACCTGTATTCACGCGTGAATATCAACTTGAAGATTCACATGTAAGATCATGGTTGAATCTTTATTTCTAGTCTCACAGGTGAAAGGACAATAAGGTTGACGACAATCAAGAATTCAATCATAGATGCTCAACCATCTACAGGTGTCAGTCGAAGAGGTTCCCGTTTGGTCTTCGTCTTTATGTCTACGGATGCGATGCCACTTCTCGATCCCTTCAAGAACCCTGTGGAAACTACACTTGAAAGGACACTCATGCCAGCTCTCTTCACCTCCCTAGAACCATTGGGTTACGAAAGAGCAACTCATATACACAGAGTCCCGGGAACAACAAAACATTTCATATGCCTTACATTCCCTATATTCTAAAGTTATTATCCACATAACCGTTTTCCGTAACCGCTTAAGAAAAAAAATTAGAAACCAGTTATTGAATGAGACCAGTATTAATCTGTGCTTGTCCGAGTCAGTTTTCTCTGTGAAGAGAATACTGAGGCAAACGATTACCAAACTGGAAGCCAAAGATGCTGGCAGTCACGTAATGCTTTATGATGACATGGCTGAAATTCTGACAAATAAATATGTAGCATGTTTGATATCCAAGCACAGTTAATTCAAAGGCACCAGAACTTATCGGTATACTGGATAAGCAAACGTAAAGAGTGATAAAACACCAAGATGTACGGCACGCATCAGTACATCAAAGAAGGTCATGGACTACTGTGGCAACGATGGTAATCAGATTTTCCACCGTAAGAACGCCCTACAATGCCTGAATGACAAACCTGCATTCCTTTCATACATTGCACATCTTAAGCAATACCAATGCCCTTACAACACCATCTGTCATAATATCAAGTGATAAAACGCTTTTCTAAATGCTGCACTGAAAATATTCAGGTCATCATCCTAAGTGCACGTATTAACACATACCTCCATACATTCACAAAATACGCATTACCACACACTTCTATACACTCAAACACAAAAGTAGAATTTTGCACATCCAATATATTAACATATTCCAAACAATATACATTACTCCGAACATTACTTCCCTGGAATGAATAATCTGTCTTTATTAATACTGTACTTCCAGATTAATGTTATGGGATATATCTATAACAGCCTCCATATACGGGAAAGAGGAGAGTGAACAACATCTTGTGAGGCCAATGATGTGCAGTTGTTTTATAGAAGGGATTGAGAGGCAGACCAGAACCGTGAAGTTTGAGCGAGTCTGAAGCTAGCTTAGGTGAGATGCCAGCTAGTCGACCAACGATTTTCCACAGGGCTTTTAAGTGAGGTCATCTAATATCATCCCATATTGAGGCATTTGTTACTGAAAAATCCGAGAAGCACTTAGGATGAAGAAGCACAATCAGTGAAGAATGAAAAATGGTCTTCTGTATGTGAATAGGTAACTCCTCACTCTCATCAACAGCCTGGGGTGTCGGTCACAACCCACAATTTTAAACTATTTTCTCTTTTCTTTATGACACGAGCAGTGCGTAAAGATAGCGTAACTACCAGAGAGTAGTTAACAGAGAGGCGTATGGGCCAAGGGGTAGGAGGGAACGGCCCCTTATGAAATAAAATCCAGGCACACTCAACCCGTTCGCACAAAATGTTTTCTCAAATTCTAGAAAAAGGATATCAGTAATTTCATTCTAACCATTTACAATGCTGAATCTGTTCCAAAATCAGATATCCTCGTCCCGTAAATGGAAATTCGTAAGGCAAATTGCCAATAATGGCCAAAATCTTATATGAGCCAAGCAATCAATACATGGGTCTAACACACTGGTTTCCTTCATGCTGTTAGTTATCTGAAAGCACAATCTGCGATATTTTCCCCTCACTCCCTTCATCAGCTTTCTTCCCAGTCTTAGCATCTTTAGATATTGTAATCTTTTCCAGGATTCCAAATCAGGGAGATTAGGGTAAGAGGGTGGGTAGGGGTGGATATTCCCAAATCTACACTGGACCCATGAATATAATTATGCTTTCCAGGAAACCCTGGGTGGGTTCACAAGAATGTCTGTAAATATTCATATTCAGTATGCTAATATTCTGTGTCTAACCCTTTCAAGATTTAGTTCACATGAAACATATAGCAATTTACGAGACTACTAGGGAAGTCGGTATATTCTGGCATATCATCAGCGATCTTTTCCAATCCCCTCCAAGCACACAACAACCAACCATGGACACAATACCACCTGAGTATTGGAAGGGTTACAGTCATGTTCCCGCTCCCTGGCAGTGTCCCTCAAGGATGTCATGTCTCCTATACTTTATCTCCTTTTAACAAATGATCTCACTTTTTCAACAAATAACCAAACACATATATAAGCTGACTCAACACTGGATTCTTCCACATCCTTCAATTCTGTTCCTTCTTCTCTCACATGGTCTACATCTTGTCTCGACACAACTTTCTCAATAAACTTGGGATAGGATATCTCAGTGGGGTAGACAAAAGCTGGTCAAGTATAATGCCTCCAAGACCCAGTTTCTATCAATCTCTTTATTGAAAATTCCTCACAACTTTCCTTCAATGGTTCTGGAATGCCACCTCTTAACTCAATAAACATTTGGTATTATTGTAACGTACACTCCATCTTGGAAACCCCATATTATGGAAAAAGCTAATTCTGCCTCTAAGAAACTGAGAGTCTTGTATAGGTGTCAAAATTTTCAAATTTCTCACGCTAAATAAAAAAAAACTGACATACTTACCCTACCCCACAATGTTGGTTCACTTTCCCTCTTTTATGAGTATTACTTTGGTTATTGCTCCCGAGAGCTGGCTGCTTGTGTGCCCCCATCACCAGCTACAACATGCAATACTCAGCAAACTGCTGCATCACATGATCACTATGTGACTGTTGGCAACTGTTTCTTTCCCTACACCTCGAAGCTTTGGAAGTCATTACCATCTATGTCTTTTCCAAAAACTATTACCTTGCACTTTTTAAAAGACAAGCTTTTTACTTCCTCCAAAATTTGTAAGTACTCTCCCTTGTCTCCTCTTTTTCCTTCATTAACCTTTCCATACTTTAATTAAGGTCTGGCCTTGATGTGGTCTTTCTTCTGTGACTAGATTCTTCAACTTATAAAAAAAAAAGTTTGAAAAGAGGCTACAGTGAAGGACATATGATTACTATGAGGAGTGTCAGGGCAAGAAGGAATGTAAAAGTCATCCAAGGCTGAGTTAAAGGAAGAAGAAATGAACATACAGAATGAGATAGGGAAAATCCATAGTGAGCACTGGGTTACAGTTACACTCACAGGGTATGGATCTATAAACAAATTAGATAAATTAAACCAATGATAACAAAGGAGAAAGAGAGAGGATTTATTCACTAAAGAGAAAATAAAGGATATAGAGATATCAAATGAAAGACAAGAAGGAAAATATAGATATATATGAATATGTACATATGTACAAATGTTCATGTCTGTGTATGTGTATGTATATGTGTATATGTATATATACGAGTATGTATGTATACATGTGCATATATGAAAGGGTGGGTCTTTCTTAGTGTGTTTCCTGGTGCTACCTCGTTGATGCAGGAAACAGTGACAGCAAACTGCTTTTTGATTTGTATCCAATCCCTAGGCAAAATACATCTCAATTTGTATCCCATCTGCTAGTGGTCTGCTAGTAAACATATACATTTATCATTACACATTCACTCTACCCACCTCATCCCACCCCATGACCACCTCAAGCCCTCATCACCACATTTTCCTGTTATCATTCAATATCATCTAAACTGAACGATAAACGTATATAAACTCTACCGAAGCTAAAACATTTTGCGTATATTCCACGCTCTTGCTCTGGAATGTAAATCTACTAATATAAAAGGTTTCCACTGTTCGTTTAACAATGGATCACTTTGCAATAGGTTTTCCAAGAACATCAACCAGTCTTTAAGCGAGGGCTCTCTATACTACCAAAAGACTTAAAAGTTACTTGAACTAGGGCACAGCAGTCTCCTTTCTATTTCCAATTTCAGCATATATGATGCTTCTACTAAATACAAAAAGCAATTCTACGCTTGATGCAAACTCAATTTTGACCAAGTCATTTACTGAAAGGTTATGATATGCATGTTCCAGTGGGAAAGTAAAATAACTCAGCAAGGGTGAGATTCATGACAACACCACAGATGTCATTTCCTTTCATCAATAATGGTAAGCCAAGTTTTGTATTTATTTTTCTTTGCAGTAAATTTCTCTTCAAAATATACAGTACTATTCTAATGCACTTGGAATTTTCAGTATCTATAAAATCATATCTAACAATACAAAGCCAAAATGGTACAAAGCAAAGGCAAAAGCAAATTTTCCAAAAGATCAAAACAGCATGAAGCAAAGGAGCACAGGAATCCAATGGGAATAATATAACAGCTACGTGCTGCATGCCAAACAAACTACACAGTAAACAGCACCATACAGCCTTATGGGTGCAGAAAATATAAAACCATTAACAAAACAACTAAAACGGTGCAAATTCCTAAAAAATCAATTTTAACAATCATGACATTTGTGGACCAAATCACTTATACAAAAGGAAATAAATCTTTTTTATGTACTTACATGAACTGGATTTCTGGTATGCTGATCATTCAAATCTTCAGATGGTATGATTAAAATGTAAATACCTGTATAATATCATCCTTTTCATTCACCTACAGAAGTTGACTGGTGTGCACACAGCTGGTTGCATTTAAAATATCCATGCAGATATCTTTATACAGCTACTAATGAAACTGTTTCTTTTTGGAGAATGGGTACTTTGTCACAAATTCAACTCTTTTTCTTTTCCATGACATTTCAAGATATGGATGATAAATTCTTTAAGGCTCTGTCCCGAAAGCATATCCTACATACATATCTTAAGATAACAAAACTAACTAAGGTGTGTGTGTGGGTCCATACAGACATAAGAGCAAAAACATGAGACGTACAGATAAGCTAAGAGATGGAGCAACGCGAGTGTAAAAATTTCCCCATAACACACAGAAAGTAATCACATGTATTCTGAAACAAATCTTCACATAGCAATGGTATCTATGAAACATTTTTGAATAGTTCTCATATATATACTATTAGGATGTGCTATAAACTGTAACAGGATTAAGTTATCTATATGATGCAGCAATAACAGATCACATATTTCAAATTCATTCAACTGAGGCATTACTTCTGATTCCGCCGATTCTTTTCAAGAAAATCTTCGTGACCTTGTTTATATCAATACATATTTGATATAATATGAATTAATTCTAAATGTGGTATTTATGCAATCTATGGACAGAGTAATAAAGAAATATGAACCATAATTCTATTATCAAACACAAACTACAATTGTTTCAAAATTGTTTTGACCTTGTTTATTCTAAAAAGTAAACTAGACATCAAAAGCTGTACCCCTTATTCAAAAAGTGAGAAAATAGAAATGACTAGGTAATGAAGCATAACACGAGAGTGAACTTGATGAATTACTCACCTGGTAAAGGAGAACAGAGAGCACTCAAGTATGAGTTTTGACGAGCAACAGCTTTTTGTCTGGCAACACCAGTTTCGTCCATGGACTGAGTTGACCACAAACTTGACATGGACACCTGTGAGCATACTGAATTTGATCGCTCCCTCTCTAGCACACCTGCAAAAGAGCAAGAAAAAGAGATAAAAAGACTTGTCTATTTCAGTATATGTTCACATCAGTTTTCTTACCACAGGTAAAATACTGATACAAATCAAATCTACAGTCCATAAAGTCAAGGCTACAATACGTTCAGATCATAATCTGCAGCCTACGTGTTTCTAGAGTCCATAGAATTCCAAAATCTATTTCTTGATTGATTGCACTTTTAAATATTCTACCTAATAAGGCTCATGTTGAGGTTGAAAAAACAATAAAGTATTTGTTTTCCTGCAAGAAACTATCCTATTAACAAGGTGGATTTGAAAAAGGGCAGGGTTTGTAAATCATACTTCTGCATTACTTCACTGAAGATGGCACTCAGAAAAGCCCAATATAAAGAAAATGAAAAGAGCACTTAATGGATTTACAAAGGGCATATGACTGGAATCATCTAACATACTGCTGTACACATAAAACATTCTGGAAAGCTATTAAAACATTTATAGTGGAAGAAGTGCTTGTGTGAGAATTAATATGGTGGTATACATGTGTAATATGAAATAAATATTGGAGTGTGTAAGGGGAATGTGATTTAACCAAGGCTGTTTAATATCTTTGAAAGTGGATGAGACATTATTGGAGATAAGAGTGTGACAAAGTGACAGCAACATACAGCAAAATTACAGGAAAGAGAATGGAAGCTATCAAAGTCACTGAATAGTGACTATGCTATCTATTTGCTGTAACAATAAGTCAAGCAGAGTGGTAAATCATATTGATAAATGTTTAAGAGTAAATATAAAAGCAAGATTCCTATTCTTGAATGAGATGTTCAACTGCAGTGGTATAAAAGTCTGGATAGATAAGATTTCACTGCTAATGAGCTCAGGTATTTGTAACAAACGATTAATGGATGTATGTAGGAAAGCTACACCTAAGAGCAAAATCATGCACATGAAGAACACAGGTATAGGGTGTCCAAGAGGTGCTTATCCTAATTTATATGAAAGGAAGCCATACAGTTCTCCTTGGTCCAGATACATAATAAGAAAAGTAATAAATCTGGATGGCTTATATAATACACTAGATCAAATTATAAAACAGAGTAAAGAATGTCGGAAAGAGATGTAATGTACAGATAATAATCAGAAAGAGTGTGGGAAAGAGATGTAATGTACAGATAATAATCAGAAAGACAAATGGAAACCTTTCAAGACAAGGCTAAATAGGATGTGAAGCAAAAGAAGGGAGTGAGGAAAGTCTTTGGCAGTATGTCTTAAGGCAATAAGACAAGCTATATACCTAGAAATTGGCTAATGCAGAAAGTGAGCTGTTTAAGGTCATAAGATATTTCACATAATGGCCTTGCTTTTGAAATATATAACCCTACAAGCAAGTCTAGGGGGTTCCTACAGCTTCTTGATAGTGCTACAATTAGTAGCAGGAAGAGGATGAACTCCTCAGGAGAAAGAAGTTTTTTGACAAAATTGTACTCCATTTCATCCACTCTCAATGATACAGCCTTGCTGACAATGACTTAAAAAAAGAGAAAACCACATAGTGACAACGCCTCAGATGATGGATGTCAGGGAAATTATTTTTGTATGTAGGGTGAGAACTCTATCAAAGGGTCATATGAATGGAGAAGGTTGTTTAGTTTTATGAACTGACCTAATATATAAAGGTAAAATTTCAGTGTTAACTCTAAATCACAGGACATAAGCTGAAGATATAAGTAAGTAAAAGGAGAGCTTGTTTATATTTAATCTACCCCATGTAAGTGGGAGCTGAAAAGGCAACAAAGAGATATGACAGGTGAACTTTGTTAGGGCAAGGTCTGCCATAAAAATGAATAAAACAATCAGAGATTAGGCCTTCTAAAGTGTGAGAAAAATAAGGTACTGATCCAAAGAAAATCTGCAAAATGCTAAGTGACTAAAGTAAATCAGCAAGTGGAACAAAATACAAAGAAAAGCTGAATGATGAAACAACCAGTATCAAAAGAATATCATTACTGGTAATATCCAATGGAAATGGCAGGAGACAATAGACAATCTTTATAAAAACTCAAGTGCTAAAACCTTATACATTTTTTACTACTTTCCTTGAAAAAACAAATAACAATATCAAAACCTAATGTATATCTTAAAGATTGTTCTACTCTACAGCTCAGTCTGCAATCATGACTTGAGTTGCTCCCTTATGATACTGCAGGAGGCCACAGCCCATAGATAGACTCATGTAATCAGAATATCCTTGCCACTGTAGCACATGTTGTAGACATATGTCCGGGCCCTTTTGAAATTCCTCCACTGAAGTGCCTAAAGAATTACTGTGCCCTGGATGTTTCCACTTTTTTCTAGTTTCAATTGCTGTACCTTTCAATTTATATGACAACCATCAATAGTTTCAATACCTTCCTGTCATTAGGAAACTATTACAAAATTAGATTGGAAACTAAGCCTTCCATGATTTACACTTGTAACATTTCTTTCCTCTCGTTGCTTTCAGTCATTCTAAGTAGTTGAGACCTCTGGAACTTAGGCTTAAATGTGGGCTGCGAAAGGATTTTGGAAATACTAAATCTGCAAGTTTGACTGTCCTGAAAGAGTAACAGTGCCTTTAACAGCATCACCACTGATTTCTCTCTCTTACCTTGATCCATAAAATTCAGCCAGCTGGCTTTCTGTTATAATCTTAAAGATAAGGCCATCAGACAATAATCAGAGGTCTCTAACACACTCTTCCAAGATATCATGGAGCTCATCTCTGTTTGGTGTTCTGTACTGGTTTCATTTTAAAGTCTTTCTTTGTTAAAATGACTGTTGTTACCACTAGCCAAGGGGAAGACATGAATTACATTTGTTTGAAGTTTTTATGTGGCTTTTACTAATGATATCTACAACTCACTCTGTTATCATCTGTTAAGGAGAATGTGAAATTGTGGTTTGTACTTGTTTACAATTCCTTGGGAATCTGTGCTTTTTCCCTTGAAGACTGTCAAATTTCCAATAAGTAGAGATCTGTTATTATAGAGCTGTACTTTAAACCCATCTTCAAATTTTTCCAATTACTCCTATTTCATACATTTTGTGCTATGAAGCTGTGGTCACATTCACCCAACATATTTGCAAAGCCTGTGTAAATCATATCAGCAATTTTTTCTTCTCTAGTATCTAAAAAAAGTTTATCATAGTGATCAAGCAGTTTAAAAAAATATGATCTTCCTACCTAGAAACCAAGGTGAGGGGACTGTTTGGTTGCATGTAGTCATTTAGGACTCTCAAAATTTTACTGATGCTTGACATCAGTGCCGTTAGTTGGACTTTTTTTGAACTGATCCACTTTCCTCATAATGAATGATAGTCTCACACTTTCTAGGATTATGCCCAAATTCAGAGGATGTTTATTGCCCATACTTACCTTCCCTTCACTTGCTATTAATGCTTTCCAAAACTTTCCCCATATTCCTCAGTTCTTCAAAATACTCTACTTATCTTCCTTTCATGTCCTCCTTTTAATTAAGTAACTCTCCTTCCTTACTTCTCACATTTACATACACAGTCTTACATCCATTACATCCACTGGTGACAAAAAACCTACAATCATTTACTGTAAATTTATGAGAATAAGCTTACCAGAATCACTCTGAGGTCTCTGTGATGGTGGCTCACAGTGTATATGTGTGCTACCTATGGGGATTGTTCGATTCATGCTAAGGCGT
>JAUUDY010597104.1:0-18229 GCA_032361765.1 Panulirus inflatus | reverse complement strand
GAATAGAGTGAATTGGAACGATGTGGTATACCGGGGTCGACGTGCTGTCAATGGATTGAACCAGGGCATGTGAAGTGCCTGGGGTAAACCATGGAAATTTTTGTGGGGCTTGTATGTGGAAAGGGAGCTGTGGTTTCGGTGCATTATATATGACATCTAGAGACTGAGTGTGAACGAATGTGACCTTTGTTGTCTTTTCCTAGCTCTACCTCGCGCGCATGCGGGGGGAGGGGGTTGTCATTTCATGTGTGGCTGGGTGGCGACGGAAATGAATAAAGGGAGCAAGCATGAATTACGTACATGTGTATATATGCATATGTCTGTGTATGTATATATATGTATGCGTTGAAATGTATAAGTATGTATATGTGCTTGTGTGGACGTGTATTTATATACATGCGTATGTGGGTTGGTTGGGCCATTCTTTCTTTTGTTTCCTTGCGCTACCTCGCTAACGCAGGAGACAGCGACAAAGTATAATAGATAAATAAATGATAATGATAATAGTAATATAACGATAAAAAATAGCGATAATGGAAACGATAATTCTTTGTTTCCCTCGTAGGAATATAGTTTCAGGAACGGACGAAGATTGGTTCCATTTTGTCATATCGTATCCCCAGCGGTTACGATTGGGTAATGGGATACAGCTAAAAGATATGTTTTTTATTTTCACTGACAGATTACCTAAAGAGTTCCACCTGGCAGCCATAAAGGAGCACCACACGGAACATTTGCATAAGCACTGGAAATACCGCGAATCAATAACGTTAGAGTCATATAGGCGTATGTTGCGTACTCTCCCGGCAATAGGAGTCTTCACTACAACTACAGCCCCGGACATCACCACTGCAGATGACACGCTACAAGACAAAACTAAAAAGAGCATCAATATAGGGAAGACAATGCAAGACACCTTGGTGTGTACAGTCAACAGTAAGAAAGGAATAGGAAACACACTGGAGACAACTGTCACTGAAGATGATGTATCAGGAGACACAATGAGTTCTGGTGACGTGGATGGCCAGTCTGATACCAGTGACCTGCCGGTGGCATGGACCAGCCTCTCTTATTCGAACTGCATCAACAATACCTTCACGCTAAAAGAATATCGGCGTCGGGGTCTGGGTCAGGCGGTAACCTTGGCCCTGGCTGCTCGTGTGCTGCATGATGACGACAGAGTATCAGCTTTCATCGTCTGTGATAACGACACCTCCATCAAGTTTCATGAACAACTGGGCTTCACCAGGGAATGTGACTTCGGCTGGCAAAGATATTCTGTATTGTAGGAAGCTGACACATAAGAGTGACTTTCACTTATTACTTCGTCTTTCCAAAGGAACTCTCATATACTACTGCTAAGATCTACAAAATCGTTATCCATAAGAGTATGTGTTTACCTGCAGAACCTCTGTACAGGCCATGTCACAGGCATTTTCATTATGGGGAATAAAGGTGTTGGGATGTCGGGGTGTCTACATGTATGTCAATAGTATTTTTCTTGTAACTGAAGAAGTCACGAAACGAGTTTTCTTAGCATGTATCTTACTATCATGTATGAAGGTGTCAGCCTTAAACCTTGCTTCTTACAACGATTTTGGCGATAGGTGAACAGAATGTAACAAGAGATTGTTTCTAGTGGAGTACATGAGATAGCCAAAGCATTATCCTGTAGTTAACGGTGTTTCAAGATCTATCTATGATTTTGCAAAATGGAATTAAGAAAGCATGGCTTTGGGCAACAGTGGCATTAAATATTATGTTTGAATATTGTAACTAAAATTTATTTTTTTATTGTCTTTCAAATACATGTATTTCCAATGAACTGTGTGTATATATCCTGAAGTATTCAAGAACTGTCTAACTCTGATGGAATGAGCTGTTTAGTAATAAGGATTTTGGTGGCGAAGTAAAGTAAGGTTGAAGTTGAGGCCAAGGTAGGTTCGTGCAAAGACCATATGGCGTAAAAATCCGACTTTTATGTCAGTTTTTTGTTAATCATTGGATTTCGCCGGAGTGGCATGTAAGATGGTAAGTGGTATGTAACATGCTTAAGTAATGAATTATTATTGGAATGACAAATACGTGGAGCGACACATTTTGTCAGTACTGGTGATACACTTGCATCGCATAAACACACTCTTGTTAACTCTTAGGGATCAATAAACGTTTGCATTAATAAAACACTAAAGAATGTGATTTGATCTGCGTTTGTAATCATTAAGTTAGACCAAAGTCCACTTAGAGAACATTCATTTGTCAGGACACCTTGCCCAGATGACTATCATATCCTTTGTCCGGAGTACTATCTAGGTGTTCCGTAGATGTCTTGGATGAATGAAGATCGTTCATGGCAGTGAGTAGTATTCACATGGTTCAGTCTGACCATCGGTCTGACCTTCCACTTTTCCCGCGACTTTTTCCGTGACAAATCATATTTCGTTGTGTATAGATTAATCGAGTTGTTTTCCTTATATCATTAACTGATCTTTTCTGGTTAATGAGGAAGAATTGCCTCTATTTTCTGATGTGTGGATGCAGTTTGTTAAAAGGAAGAACTCTTCAGTTCCAGATATATGGTAAAGACTATAGTTATTTTTTCTGGTCATTCATTATTGTGCAGCATTCATTGTTTGTTTGCCAATATATATTTATTGGACAAAATGAGATATAGAAGCATTAGAAAAACAGGGGAGTCAGCGGTGCCATTCAGGCACAGCCGCCTCTGGCCTGGAGAGTGTGAGGAGGGAGGTGGTAATGAAAGTAGGGAACAGCCGAGGGTATTGAATGGGTTCGTAGTGGGGCCCTCACAGCCTTGTCCGTTCTCAGAGGCAGGAGAAAAGTTGTGGTGGCGGATCGGAGAGCAGGAGGCATAGTTTAGGTGGGTATAGAGTCTTTAAAACTGAGTCTCAACGAGCATGCAAGAGATAGGGTGTGTTGGAGCGAGGAGATAAGTGGAGGAATGATAAGTGTGTAATATTTGAAGCATATGTCATTGCCTTCGTTTGTCAAGTTTGTTTGTGTTACTACATTTTGACTAATATATCGTAAATCATATTCTAAAGTCAAGATAAACACATACTACATAGGTTAGACGTAATGAAAATTTCAAAAATGACATTGATATACATTTAAAATGTTTCATGGCTCTCTGCCTATTGACTGCCAGAAGCATTCGTTATGGCTATCACGTTAAGTTACATTTACTAGTAAGAGAATTGTGAACACCCTCTTCAGGAGCTCAGTAATGATAAGGTAGGGGATTTTCAACTTTGAAAACACATAAGGAATTTCAAGTTTGACTATGGAAGGTTATAAATTTTCTTGAAAAGCTTTCTATTACATGTTGTATACAGTGAATGGCATTCAAAGGTACGATCGAGTGTCATATATTATCAAGTGCTTTTATAGATATACAACATAAGATTGTGTTTTTTAAGATCGTACCACATAGCATGGGCAAAAAGCATGTGTTTGGGTTAAGGACACTCTCTGAGAGAAATGAACATGAAGCTTTAAGTATTCAGCAACCTGATTGGCTGGATGGAACAAATTAAGTGCCATTAGGATCGGTCCCACCATTTCCCTAACACACATAAGCAATCCAGAGATAAGCTGTAAATTTAGTGTCATAATGAGGATGATGCAAAAGTAAGAACTGTAAGTGAACATGATTTTGAAAAAATTTAGGCATATGTAAACAAACTAACATAGAATTCAATTTTGATGAGTAAAGTTTTGCACTTTAAAGATGAAAACGTCAAATATTACTCTGGAACGATTAGGAATCCATTGTTTATTGTAACTGAAACAAGTAACATTTTGAAAGACACCGTTGTTTAGGAGAAGTAGGTAAAGTAATCCAAATGCTAAGATTTATAGACGCTAGAATCTTAAACATTTTAACACCGTTTCCACGAATAAACAAGGCCACATTTTGACCATGCTGTTTAGTTCTGGTCTCTTTACTCTTTACTGCAAAAAGGGCTACAAATCAAATCTCAGCTCTGAAAATTCTGGTTAATGAAAGTAGAAAAATGAGAGTATATCTCTTTCTTCTCAAGCAGCAAAGACTTTGTGTGGGCCTTGAGACAATCCTTCAAAATCCTCAATAGATCTGAAAATGGAAATCATGGAGAGCTTTTTGAAATACAATAGAATCCAGGTACTAGTGCTAACGGAATGAAATTAGAATGATAAAGATACAATGCTAACGTTGGGAAAGCTCTTACTAAACAAAGTCATTGAAACAATGCATCTCTTCATAAATCAGCTAGACATACTTTATGAGTTCCGGTTTGAAATAAGTGAAACTAATGGCAAAAATGTACATGCATCATGCTTCTTTTATATCCACTTTACGAAGACGGCCCATCTTAGTACATTTATCACTACAAGCAAGAGTAGCGTAAATTATCATAGAAAGTAGTCAATATTATTACATATCCTTCTTTTGAAAGTCCTTGTCCAGATACTATTGCAAGAAATAGATAGTATTTTTTTTTTTTGTCTGTATCCTTCTGGCTCTTTTTGCCTAAGGGAGTGGATGTTGGGGAGATAAAATTCCTCCTGTTAAAGTCTAACCTAAACATTCTAGAATAGAAATGTGACTCGTATTAAGATATAATCTGACACGGTCCGGTATGTCTATTGTTATCAAGTTCTCCTATGTACCGCATTCTTGTTTTTTTGTATATGAAATTCTTGGCCTCACCACAACACGACTAACAAAATCTTCATTCCACGACATCCTAATCCTCTCCACAGTCCTAACCCCACCGGAACACTGATATCATCAAAACAGCTCTAACCCTACCTTGATAACTTCATGTCCATCCGCACCGAAGAAAAATAGTTGCCTCAATATAGTTCTCACTTCACCAGAGTCCTCACCTCTCTGAACCATTTCTTGCTCAGTTTCATGTTATGGCCTACGGTCATGCTATTCAAATTTTTCTTCTTCTATATTTGTCTAAAGATAACTTTTAATCTCCGATTGTAACTTGCCTCCTTTAATCTGATACCATCTTTGCTTCTTATGGATTTTCTTTATTTGTTTTAGATGCTTTTGCACGGGCGGTAGCAAATAATTATGAGCATATTCCACCTTCGACTTAATGTAAGAAGTGAAGAGTTTACTGAATATCTAATGTCAAATGTGAAAAGTTTATTAAAAATCTATTTGTATTTGCCCTTGACAATAATTGATATGTTTTCCTGTTGATAGTTTATCTCATCTACCATTCTCTTATAGTAGTACTTTGTTCATAAGAACATTTTGGACTCTCACGTTGCTCTCGCTCACAGATTCCTGCTTCTACTTTTCAGTAGACTTATCCTCATCACATTGCATTTTTTTGGGTTAGATTTAACCAATATTGTATCAAACATAGTCTGAATTTTCTAGGTCCCCATTTAATCTGATGCAATCCTGCTTAATTTTTACTTCCATCATAAAACTTGACTCATCCGCAAACATGTACAAGTAGGAGTTTCTTCCCTCTAGAAAGTCACTGACATAAATGCAAAAATGATTAATGGTTCCATAATTGAATCCTGAGGTACGCCATTAATGACCTCAACCCATTTCGAAAAATTCTTATCTAATTTCACTCCATTATCCCCTTCCACTATGATAATTTTCTATTCACTGAAGTAAGTTTTCTCTTATTCGTTTTAGAATAACCTGCCTATTTACCATCTTCATATGTTGTCCGATGATAAATGATTCCCAGCACTCCACGTAAGTACAACCCACCCAGCCTTCCATGTCTAAACTGGGGTTCATTTTTTCATTAACGTCTTTCTCACATATCTTGTCCCTGAACATGTGTTGCATCTATCATTTGTAGTCTGTCCTTTCCAAGTAGTCATCTATATCGTTTGTGATTATGTTTTTCAGTATACAACAGATTACACTCCAAAGAGAAACGGTCTCTTTTCTTGAAAATAGATTTAACATATACTTTCATCCATTCTCTTGGCATCTTCAATAACATTTCTAGTGTCCTGCCAAAAAGATGTGTACAGTAGGTATAAGAACAGTTTGTGCAGTTAGGGATCGATTTACTTCGAAATTTTATGCGACTAATAATATCTCGGGGGTTTGACATGTGTGTCCTCATCCATCACTATTCAGTACCCATAATAGGAGTTTGTTGCTATATGGGAATAATTCATTAGCGATATGTGTGATTTCCATTCCATGACATTGGGAGACAGTTGTTTCCGCTCCTGATATATGGCCTACTTAGAAATGTAGCATGCATGTTCGATGATTGCATTGCATGATTCGTCCTGATGCCTTTTGAGGATCGAATCATGAGAACAAGTTCGTTAATTATGAAGCTGGTTCACGAAACGCTCCATTACCGGTTATGAACCAAGAGGCAACAAGTGGCGATGTATATTTTTCATGCCATCTGTCATGAAAACCTCACATGAAACGCTGAGAGCCATTGTATCCCATTAAAATGAGGGACACAATATTTCTGATGTTACCCTGCGGGTTGATGTCCACTGGAGTGGCCGATCACACAGTACTACCCTGGAGGATGACCTTCGCTGCTATACGTTAATGGGGACTCCACTTTTTTGTAGTATTTCACTTAACCAGACCATAGGAGCTTATACTGATGACAACCCCTTCACAACCGCTCCCAGCATATGTAATGACCATGGTGGGCTATGCAACACCACTCTGCTGGACGCCATGAATGTATTGGAGCATGAAAATATACAGTGAACGTCACATGGAGGCGTGAAAGGAATACGTATTTAAGTATGCGGACAAGGAAGACAGCTTATGAAAATCTTTTGGACCGACGGTCCTCCGTCTAAACGATATGTATAATGATAGGCAATAGCAGGTGCAGCTCTATTGTGTAGTGCGTCAGTGAGTGTCCATGCCTGTCTGTTTGTTCCTTTGATTATATTGCATTATGCTTCAATATACTTTTTTGTATATTATATGCTATTTTCGTCCTCAGTTATATGATTAGTATATTCACAATGTTATATTACAGTATCATTTTTCTATATCATAATTCTGAAATGCTGTCAAATTCTAGGTAAGATATTGGTGGAACACAAGAGAAGTGGCAGTGTTAGTGCTGGTCTTTTTGGATGGACGCACGCAGGTGAAGTCAGCTGGTTGATGTTAGTAAGAGGAGGTTCACCAACAAAATGTAAATTGACATACTACAGGAGAATCTTTTACCATCCGTTAAGGCGATGCTTTACTTGCGGGAATGCCATTATATCTGGTGCAGGAAAACAGCCCCATCCGTATATAATTGTCGAACAGTTATGGAGTGGTTTGCCCTGCATCCCCATATAGCCCTTATGCCACACTCACCTCAACTCCGGATCTCAACCCCACTGAGCATGTTAGGGCAGCCATGACAAGATACATGCCGGATACGGAACGTCACCTAACCTGACACGTTGTCATCAAGACGGGCGTGGGAGTATCTAGATGGCATCCATGTCTTGCAGGTTAAAAAGTCGTCATAGTAGCAGGTGCTTATACAATATACTAACCGAGTAAAGAAGATAAACAATGCATGCGTTCATTTCCTGTATTTGGGTATTCATGTACAACGAAACATCGCTAGCGACATATTAGATGATTATCAATACGAGGAGAAATAGTATACCATTACAGAAAAATTATCCTTATAGTAACCACTTCTTGAAAAATATAGGCCATTCCCGAAATGGAAATTCAAGCTTTCACAGGTTAAGCAAAGTAGTGAACTTACTTTACATAATTTTCACGGTTGAATTGTAAAGTTAAGCTATATCATTGTGAGTGATTTCATAAGGCTATTTACAATATTGCAAATATGATTAACGAATACGACAGAAAACATCATAACAAATCAACATGTGGCATCTACTTTAATATAGGGTTACGAATATCTAGTCGCAACAGCCCTCTTACACCAATATTCATTAACTATGGTTTCATATTTTTTCCGCAAAGGATGCACATATAGTTGTTTTTCCAATTGTACATCTCTTCAGCCCATAAGGATAACTTTCTTTAGGACCATGTGCAATCTATGTTTAGATTGTAAAGACTTGTGTTTCCATGACTTTCTGTCCCTGTGAGAATCTAAATTCCCCCCAGTATGTCATTTCATAATTGATGTGGTCTGTTATTTAAACTTTATTATACATGATAGAAGCATGATTTGCTGCATTGTATTAACCTCATTATAGCTTTATTGTTATATCTTTATATTACTTTTGCTCATTAAGTTTCTTTTTTTCTTAGAGGATTATTAGTATACAATAACGCTATGCAATTCTTTCTTGAAACGCAAGGCTGTTCCTTATCCAAAGACCACTTCCTCTTCATCTTTATTTGTCATCTCTGTAGAGAGTATCGTCTCCATTACTCTCACATTATCTGGTCATTTTTCCCTAATTCGATGTTCTACTTTCGCTACTTTCCATCTTGTAGTCTATGTACATTTATACGGAACACTGTTAGTCCAATAATCCCATCATTCTTGACCTCATTAAGGTATTGGCACGGCTGTTCTCCCAGTCGCCGCTTTTGATGTCATATTTCATGACTTAAAAAGGTATTCCTTACCACTCTCTATTTCTTTTCATTGACTATTATGTATCATGAATAAATAACCTTCTGAATTTCATTTTGCTTTAGTGTGTGTGTGTGTGTGTGTGTGTGTGTGTGTGTGTGTGTGTGTGTGTGTGTGTGTGTGCATTGTAAGTTGTTATAGGCAGAATAAGAGAGATAACATAGTTAGAAAAAGTATGTGTGCTGAAATCTTTTGAGATAGCGCATGTTTTGATATTTACACTCGTGGAGGCTGTAGTGATACTTTTTAGTGAAGGACTGAACATGGCGTATGTGAATATGTATGTTATAGAACATGGCGAGGTCGACAGGATCCAGTACCTGGGTGAGTCATGATGAATTGTTCTCAAGAAGTCAACTGCAGATATGATTCTCATATATTTTGCTGTACTTTTACTATTTCTATATTCATTTTTCATAAATTTTTCAAAAATTATATAGTGTTGTGTTTTCATAATTGTCAGTTTGTAGTGATATTGTTTAGCAGGAGCTTTGTACGTCAGGCAGCGCAGCGGGGTTAAAGACCCTCAGGCCCCGTGGATAAACTAATCAAGTTTAGTGTTGTGGAATTCTGCTGCGTGACGGTTTATTCCTGGTGCTTCTTTGAACCAGCTGGTTTTACACCAAAGAAAGTGAGTTAGATTATTGGCTGACAAATTATTTGCGTTGGAGGAAGATGTAGATCTAAGATGATGGGCTCTGCTCCTTAGTTTCTCCGGGTTCCGTGAAATGCCTGAGGGATCTAACACATCCTTGGGTTTCCTGGAGGTACCCCGTCACTCACAGGCTCCCCACCCCACCTCGTCCCATTCATTACTGGCAGCTGGTAGTGCCACTAAGCAGGCAGTTGTTGATGACATTACGATGGAAACATGCTAACCGAATAATCATCATTCTTGGTAAGAACATATAAGAAAAGCGATCCCACCCAGTCCTGTGCATTTAGGATTTAGTATTGTGTGTACGTACCGCGAGGAAGGAGCTAATTCTTAGAGGTATTAAGTGCGAGAGTCATATGTGCAAAGGTTCCAAATTTGTTGTTGTTTAATTAAAATGCAAAAAGTTTCTAGCACCGGATTTGTGATCTGATTACCCGTAGTAACGTTGGTCTTCCGTGTCCTGAGTGCTGTGGAGATGGTTACTTATGTACGTGGCACTAATGTAACAGAAATTACTTGGTAGAGTTAGGTAAGTATTATAGTGGGGTTCGCGTTAAATTTAGATTTAACATAGGGCTTCACTCACCACGGTAGGGTGGGTATTGTGGTAGAATTTACCTGATATGGTTGGGTTAGTACTTAAGTCTGGTATATTTTCCAGGGATCTATAATAAATATAACAATCGATTGTAATGGTTGGGTTTCCGCCGTGGTGGGAATTGCATTCTGAGGTGCGTGAACGGGTCAAGTACGGAACCAGCTGCGCGTTATTACAACTGATGTGTAAAGATTTATACTTATCGACAACAGAATTACTTCGCCACGTGTGACCCCATCCCATCAATTTGTTTATATTAGTTTGAAGTTGCAGACGTTCATTGTCCATTGTACTATTATTCTCCAGCTTCGTATAGTCTGCAAATTTCGATAGCATACAATGCAGCCATTATCACTACCATTAATATAGAAGGAAAATATTACTGCTAATATTACTGCCTGACTTAGACAAGTGCCTGTGAGTGGGTTCTTATTCTTAATGAGATTTGTGTGTTTCCCCGTGTCTTAACTTTGTATATATGTACTACGTGTTTTGTGCCTCTATTTTGTACCTAAATCTAATCTGTCTTTACTGTCTTAAATTTGTGTTTATATATGGTGTGTGTGTGTGTGTGTGTGTGTGTGTGCGTGTGAGTGTGTGAAGCTAGCATGCAGGATACAAACGTGACACCCATGCTGTCCACGCACCTCCCGGTGCCTCAGCAACACTAACCAACCCCCTACCACCAGCATCACAGCCTGCAGCCGTACTAACAGCCTGCAGTGCTGACTGGACACCATCATAGCCTGCAGCCACGCTAGCAGCGTCTGTCGTACTGGCTGGCCCCATCATAACCCACAACTATAACAGCAGTCAGCAGCGGTTACTATAATCAACTTGCTGACCGATTAAGATTCACCCTTCGGGTTTACATCCCTACAATGCCTCACCCACCATCAGGCGACGTCAAATACGTGTCGTCAAAACTGCCATGCACAAATATCTACTGACACACGGCTAATGAGAAAAACGTGCCACGCAGCTCCCCGACCTGCGAGTTCCTCAACCCATGAGGTCCCCGACTCGTTAGCTTCCTGACCTCATATGTAAAGCTCCCTGGCTACAGAGTTCTTCCGGAGCCAAAGGAAGATTCCAGATTCCAAAACCTTATTCTCGGGAGAAGACGTACCCCAGCCAAACAGCGGTACCCCATCCACATTGGGACCCACGGTCACCCAAACCTATAATGCTGCCCATGCGAGTGGAAAAATAGAAATATCTAGTGAGAGACATATCCATTCCAATCCTCAAGCCCGGCAGGTGGTTCAAGACTCAAGGATCCTGGCCGAAGGATTCCCTTCACCAATGTTAACACGTTAATATTTCTGAACCAAAATGACACCACATCAGTACGTATGACAAGGTTCATCGTAACAGCTCAAAAAACCACGTCCAATGACTATAACAGATACTCGTCTACAAATCTCTTATAGCGAGCTATGAGAAATTGAAATTCGACTTAGTGTTACCAGGAAAGGCTGATAAACGTCAAAAACATCATACATTAAAAATCAAAATATCTCCTCAAAGTCGAGTAGCGAGACATTCATTTCCAACGATTAGTATTTCAGGACAAAAAATCCCATGATAAATAAGCGTCAATCTCTACTGAAAATGTTTTATTTCTTTCAACTTGCTTACATAGCTCTTGGGGAAGTACTTACACGCAAGCTTGAATATACATGAGGAACCGAGCCCCGTCACCTTTCGTGTGTCCTAACATCCTACCACCACATCAGCAACACACGCATGCGCTACAGTCAACAATATGCTTAACATCGTACACGTCAGACTAACATCCTTACGAAAATTCCTCTCGACTTCTTCAGCATGGTATGATGGCTTTGTTTATGACCAACTTATACACGTTCTTCTCAGCGCCTATGGGTCTTATCGTCGTGCTCAAAGGTCGTACCGTCGTGCCATAAGGTCGTACTCAAGGGTTGTACGGTCGTGTTCCCCGGTCTAAGTTGTACCTGTAAGTTTTCCCTTCACTTCTTCCTACCAGACATAAAGACTGTACCTAAAGCAGTTTCATGGAGAGACGTCACAAATTACTTGCGATGTATTGTGATATGACGAAAATCAAACAAGAGAACCTGACAAATCAGAAGACATAAGCAAAGAGCATCAACATCCTCACAACATGTCTGCATCATACAACGCATACTCTAAACAGAAGCAGAAGGTAACATTCTTCATGCAAATCATATGTACATCCACATATCACAGCACGAGAGGTCTGCTAGCAAGTGAGCAAGCCAGCTCCAAGTGATCACGGAACACGGAACTAGTCGAGCAGGCAGCAGTGCCAGGGAGGCCAGACACCGGGGGGTGTGTGTGGCTGTACCAAGCAAGCAGCAGTGCCAAGGAAGACAGACACCATGGAACGTATGGCTGTAACAAGCAGGTAAGCAGTGCCAGGGAGGTGAAACACTGGTAACTGTGGCTGTACTAAGCAGGCAAGCAGTGCCAGGGAGGCCAGACATCGGGGACTGTGGCTGTACGTAGCAAGCAAGCAGCAATGCAGAGGAGGCTGGACACCGAGGAGTGAGTGTGGCTGCACCAACAAGACAGCCGTCTCCTGGTATGTATCAAGAGAGTGGCAGGAAAGGTAACGTTACCGTCATGCCGTCTCTCCTCCTGCCCTGCTCACTCCTCCCCCACCACACACCACCAAGACCTGCGTCATGCTGCAGCTTCACTCACCTCCCAGGTGGGTAGCTAACACGATAACTAACAACGACCCGGCCGTAGCAGCAGGGGAGATGTGTCGCTCATCACCGTCCAGGACGAGCTGGCTACCCACTCCAGTCTCCTTCAGGCTTGCCCGTGCGGGCCCCAGCTCCGGAGCAGCGAGGTATGAACACCGTACTGCGTCGCACATCCACCTGAGCGGGACGCCTCCTGCACAGTTTCACATTTAATTTGTTCTCTTTATTCACACGCACACACACACATACACACACACAGACACACACACACACACACACACACACACACACACACACACACACAGAGGAATAATTGGCTATAAATATTCTACTCTTTTTATGATATTTCTACGAAAGCCTTACCCTGGAAAATTACCTTGAAGATTATGCGAAGAACTGGCTGTGGTGATTCGTGTTTTACTACTAATATATTCATAGGAGCTTTGCTTGCTGCTAACTTTATAGTCAGCACTCCACGTTGCTACATCTGTGAAATTAACTGCTAACCGTCTTCATCCTTCGTAGGCTGAGCGGGGCCCTATGGAATATGGAATCTTGCAACTGTATGCAGTATTTCTCATCTTCGCTGAAAACTGATAATTACCCTCAATACAGTTACCTAAATAAAGCGCAAGAAATCTCAACAAACATTCATTACGTCTGATTATTCTTTGCGAGACATAAAAACTAATGTATTATTACCACACCAATTTAAACATCTGAGACACGAGACACCTGGACACATCTACACCTCGGGTTATCCATATTCCAGCAACACAATACCACTACAACAACAATAACGTTAACAAAGAGGTCTCTCCTGCTGACTTTATGTCTTGGTTTGTGTGGCCATAACACTGAAGGAGAGATGCACTGCCAAACTCTACGTAAACACCTTCCATGAAGCCCTTGTCATGAGCTTATTAACTGTGACCTTGCTGAAATATCTTCCTGGAACGGTACCTAACCACTGGTTGTGGGATACCACTCTCTACCCCTTACTGGACAAGAGAGTGGGTCATCCCTTCCACATGAGACAAAGGACTTGTTTCTCTACATCACAAAAATAAACAGGGAAAAAAAAATAGACGACCCAATGTTCTCTGCGGCAGAGAGCAAGGGATGCGACGCTGTAGGGCAAGACAGAGGCTGTCAGCCAACATCCGGGACTGATGATACCGCCTCATGGCCGTCCCTCAGGTTTAAGTTGGTCAGGATTATCTCTTGCGCCACACATACCATGTTCTGCCCAAGCGCTTTCTCAGACGTGTGGCCTAAGTTTCTGATCCATACCGCAGGGTCACTCTTGCCCACTCTCGTCGTGGACACACCTCTCACTCCGCACCACTAAACATTCCTCCATATTCATTCCACACATAGCCACCCACTCCACACCATTCAAGAGACTCTCTTCCCTCTCACACCACACCAACAGTTACTCCCTCCAACTAACACATAAACATTTCCCACTCAAACCTCCTTCCCTGAGCGCATCTCCCAACCCGCACCAATTACCACACTCGTTTCGACCTAATCGTACGCCTCTGTCAGCGGGACAATTACATGCAGGGCTTTTTCCATGCAGAATCCTTAGATGAAGGCAAAAATGATGGTTCGCCGAGTACACCAAATTTTTGTTTTCTTTTTTCAAGGGGTACTCTGATGCTTGGTCTGTGGCCAGATCTCCTGGTCTATCTCCTGGTCTGGCGTGTGCTCCTGTATGTTCGTCTGGAGAGACAGATGTTGGTGGAACAATCTTCATTAAGTTCATGAGTTGGTGTCTAGTTCTTGCATTCACCTGTCCATTCCATGGTCGAACGACCGAGTTTCTTTGTTCGGTCCTTCATTCGTCTGTTTGCTCTCAAACGGTGTCATACTAACATAGATCAGCACCGAGTAGCTCAGCGTCTTTCTTATGAACCTAGGGCAATTAATGTGTTAAAAAATAATTTGATTATATGTGACGGGTCGCACATCTGTGCCAGCTGAATTTGCATATATCCTCGAAACCGCTGACCTCTCTCATCCAGGGTACAGCAACAGACACACTCTCTCTCTCTCCACCTTAGGCACTCATTATCACTGCTGACCTTTTTCTCCTACTGCAGGTAAACTTTCCCAGTCCACACTACCCGTCCTTCTCCCCTCACACTCCAGGCAACAGCTCCCACTCCACACCACTCATGTCACTTCCCAACCAAATATATTGTATTTCACACCAGGCAAGATTATCATTCACTGTATGTGACGCTGGACAAAAAACATTACATGATGTACAAAAAGCAACGCATATGGCATAGAACGAACGACAAACATACAACTTTTCAGGTGAAGGAAGCTGGCGGTCAAAAATCAGTCGATTTTTCGAAAGTCACAAAAAAAAGATAAAGCGAAACCCGATGCATTATATGTCACTTTAATGTCAGTAAGCATTACAGTTTTAGTAAAAATAGGACTTCGGTCAACCTAAAAAAAAAATGATAATTTTTTATAAAATTAATTTGTAAACATAAAAAATATATCAAAAATTGGCGTAGTTTTTGACATCTTTCAAATGCTATAAATAAAATTCGCCTGGAGGTTTAAGGTGAGGACGCAAACCACCAGGAGGGAAGGACCCCTTGTATCACTTTAATCAAAAGTTGTTGCGAAGATTGTACACCGGCATTGTATCTGAAGCATCCTTAGCTAAACCCCTTCTTGAGAAGGAAGACATATTCAATCAGCACCATAAAAAGGTTAATCTTGTTTTTAGTGTTTCTGTTGACACGCCACGGAGGTTGCCAGACGCACAGTGACTAATCCCCATACACAGCTGCCAAAAATTCAAGATAGAAATTGCTGGGTGCTGGGGTGATATACTTTCCGGAAATGTTTTGAGAAGGAACAATGCTGTTCCGCCGATCTCCGACGTGGTGGGGGCATCTGTTCAAAGTAAGTCCAAGTCCAAAGGCCAATGGTCAGCTGGATAACATCTGCATTCCAGTGAATCTTCAGCAAATCATGTAATGTAATTTCTGACCCTCTGCAGGAGCTTACAGACGAGGGCGCCGGTGGGAGCGAGTCTGCCCCTCTTTTTAATGATGACCTGATCGCTCTCGAGTCCGCAGTCATTCCCTTCTTTCAAATTATCAATATGTGGTATATGGTGATCCCTCCTATGTGACATCACTACTGCTGCCCCTGTGCTAAGTGACCTGGTGAGTGTTTTGATGTGGCCCTCGACATTTCCAAAGCATCGACCGTGAAGAATAAGTCTTTGCTTTCTAAACTTCCTCTCTCTTACATGTTGCTTCTCTCTGTTCTCTCATACATAGTTTCCTCGCTAGTTGTTCTATAGCAGTAATCGTTGATGAGTGAGATCATCCAATCCTGTTAAAAGCGACGTCCCTAACAATTCTATTCTACCTCGTACCATCCTTCCTCACTCTATAAGTGACCTTTCTTCAATCTCTATCCCAATTCCCTCTTACATCGAAGTTTCCACTCTGCATACTTCAACCCGTGTTCCTTCCCTTCCTCACTCTGGCACTCGTTCATTTACTCGGAATGAACTTATTTCCTCTCATAATTAGAACCAGTGTCGCACCTCAGAATGGGGAAGCGCTAACCTGGTTAACTTCAACAGTGCAAATCACAATTTCTACTTATATCTCTTTTTAAGTCTCACTTATTTCCAACTGTTAAATTAGAAAAAAAAAACTATAATGCAGCCCTTAAAATATATAAAACATTCTGGGCATAACTATAACCTTCAATTTATCCAGGAAACATTAATTAAGCAACATTGCAAAATCTGCTTCCCGGACAACGTGACGGCGCCGCAATGATGCCGCAGTTACGAGTTATTACTAGGATCTAGATGTTCCATCTCCACAAGAGTTACATTCGCCAAAGTACTGAGTAGTGCTCAGATGAGATGGCTGGGTCTTCCCCAACCTCTCTCAGCCACACTGGACCCAACAACCCACCGCCTTATCAACTTTCCTGCCATCACCTGCCATACAACCTCAACACCAGACAGACAAGAAGTCGTGGTGCAGCGGAAGCTGATCATGTCATCCTCCTCCTGGTGTGTTACCATGAGAACCCACGCCAGCCCCCGACACCTACCACACACACAACCTCGCTCTATGTGGCAGTCACAGCTTCCACACTTGTTGTTCCAGTAATAAAGGTAGTATAACGGGCTTTCTCCTTCCGCAGGAGTCCACCACTTCCCTGCCACTGCGTGGAGAGCAGCCTCGAAGCAGCTGGAGCCCAACAAAAAGAATCCTGGGGATGTATCACAATACTGGGAAAAAGACAGAACCTGAACATCCTTCCCTTGAGTTTTCATACCCTACCAAGTTGTTGTTATTTTGTCGACTGGTCGTCACCTGAGGCTCAAACGCTGACTAGTTAGTTCATGTTCCTCTACTTAAATGCAAATTACTAAATTTATCAACTTTACAAAAGCTGTTACTGCCAAAATCGGAATTCACACGAACAAATGATAAGCGAAAAGATCATTTACAACTGCACGAGGAACGCGCGCCGGGGTCGCTGGGCAGCCCACACAGGTGGTCGTGCTGAAATCTACGCAGCGTTGGGCTCAAACACTCGAACCAATCAACCTTACCTCACCCTTAAGCAGGGAGCTCTGCCTCTCGTCCCTCCTGACTCTCGCCTTCCTGAGCATAACCCACAGGCGACGCAAGGGCAAATATTGTCGAAAATAAACTAGCTGGCAAAATAATAGTTATGTAGCGATAAAGATAAAGAAATATATCACATGATGAGACACGGAAGACACATGATCATCTACAAGATGGCTTAGCAGATTCTATCTCATGATCTCCACGATATCATTAACAGTGAACGTTCAGGCCACAAGACCACCAGTTTCCTGGGTCGTGTGTCCCCAGCGGGAGCAGCTGCCAAACATCCTGACGCGCCGTGGAAATATGATCTCACGTCAGCGCGGTTAGTAACATTCGAATGGACAGACTAGCAAGGGAAGTCATTCTCAACCCAACCAGACGACTATAGCCACATATAATACTCTGATATCTTCAACAAACATCTTGTTTGGTACACGTGACGCTTTATGAACGTATAGGGGAATCGTTCGTATGATTCCACCAAAGGTAAACTTTTCTTTCAATGTCCAGTGGCTGAAATATTGACCAATGTCTTCAGGTGTGGTAGGCAACAACTAATTACTGGTTGTGCTTTGAAAATCACTAATGGTTAAAGAGATACAATACGGCTCAGTGTCATCCAGGACAAGCACATTCCACACGTAAGATATGCAATGAGTAAGATGGTGAGGTATTTCCCGAAGTATAGCCTCTATCTCTGTATGTATAAGGCATTCCAGACACCTTAGATCTCTCTCTCTCTCTCTCTCTCTCTCTCTCTCTCTCTCTCTCTCTCTCTCTCTCTCTCTAAGAAAAAAAATCAATCAGGAAGGTAAGCAGCATTTTGGTAAAATTGGAATACATTAAGTTTTCTAATTTGACACCAAAATCAAATTGATGGTCATGTTTCATAAATATATATCAATCGAGGTAAACAAATAAACCACAATAAAAAAGGGAAATCGCATCGGTAGATCATATATTAACAGGATAAACTCTTGGCTAGGAAGTATGTACCTGTACGG
>JAUUDY010597093.1:0-10002 GCA_032361765.1 Panulirus inflatus | reverse complement strand
CACATGATGTTAGCACCCACATGTTGGACTAAAACAGGGCAAAAAGAAGCCCATGGAAACACTGCATTAAAATTGCCCTCCACCAGTGGCGTGTTAAGAGTTAGGCACTAAAGGCTAAGAAGAAGCATTAGAGTTCACCAGTTTTGGAGACTTTTGCCTTGACCATCCCCTTAAGGGAGTTTCCATAGGGAATGTTTATCAGAGATATAGATTGATAGATAGATAGGCAAAAGAGATTTGCAGATTGAAGATGTGGATGAGTTTAGGTGCAGTATTTGGGCATAAAACTTAACTCGTACAAAAAAGTTTCTTTGGTTGATTTATTACCACTGGTGAAACCAGGAAGAGATATGTGAGTACTGTCAGGGACGTTTTTGTTCCATCAGATGCAGTCTTGAAATTTAGATTGTTCTTTTTCTTTGTGAATTATTTATTTGTCAGGTATTCTATAATTAGACCTTTAGTGGTTAGTACATTAACTTGGGTTGAGGATGTTTATGAGTGATATTTGGAAGGTGTATATACTTGGTCTTTATTGAATTGGGAATGGAGTACTTTTGATGGTATTACTATACAGTACAAGCTGTGTCCTCCTAAATCCTTACACCGACTTATATTAGATATGTGTTCAAGCCTGAAAATATAGAAAAAATCCGCATATGGGTCTGTTGGTGCTTTTTATGGATTGAATTGCATGCCAACCTTTCTTTAAGAATGAACTATTGAAAAATGCTATGGTACCAGTAAGTATGAAAATAAAGATATATATAGATATTAATGAGAGTGATCAAGAAACTGTCTTTTTTTTAATGATTTTGATGAGTTAAGGTTTATTGTTTGATACTGTAGAGCAATCCTTTGCGAATAAAAGCATGTAGAAAAATGTAGGAACAAAAATTTTGTCACAAATTGATAATCTTCATAAACATTTATGTGCTAGCAGTTATGTGCACCTCATCAAGCAAGGTGTAATGGTGGTGTTTGCATAAGGTTTACTGTGCGGTGTAAATAGTATTTTGGAGCAATTATTTATGAATAAAAGCGTGTAAAGAACAAAGTAGTACCAAAAACATCACATTGATAATCATTGTAGATATTTATGCACTACGTGTAGTGTGCATTTCATCAGATTTGTGTAATAATGATGTATAAGATTTACTTTTTGGTGTGTATAATGTCATGGGGCAATCATTTATGAACATTAATGCACTAGTAATAGGACACATCTCAACAGATTTGCTGTAATGATGAGGATGGAATAAGGTTTGCTATTTGGTGTGTTTAATAATGATTTATGAGCAGAAACATGTTAGGGCAAGACCAAAAACAGCATCACAGATTAGTGATTACCTTTAACATGTATGTTCAGCTGTTTGCTAGCTGCATGTACTTTATTCACCACAGGGATACCGGGAAGGCTAATCCTCGAGTATGCACATGGTAAACAAGGTTTGAACATTTTTATTTTTTGTTTTTAGATAGACAGAATATCTTCTGGCAGTTGAAGAAAACAGAATCCACAAAAGCTTTGAGGATTCATTAGGCTTAATTTCCACCAAATAAACTGATGCTTCCTATTGCAGTGACACTTTCTTCTGTGCTCGGAGGTATCCCCCTCCTCTCATATCTCTCTACCAGTGTCATACATACCATGCTTGTCAGTGATACCTTTGCCACCTCTTTTTTCTTAGAAATGATTATAGGTTTACAATATGCTCTCTTCTGCTCTCTGGATGTTACTGTAATCCCTTTTTTTATTAGGTTTCAAGAATAGCATCTTAAGTGGCCTGTCAAAGTGATTTTGTTTTGTGTGTGGTAGTTCTTTCTCATCCTCTTTTTTAAAGGTATTTTGGGAACACTATTTCTGTTTGTCTTATAATTTTTTGCAGATTAACTCTCCCAGCATCTACAGTTCTGTATTTAGGACTGAGCAAAACTTTGAGTGAATTGTTGGTATATAAGTGAATATTTACTAACATATAATTTTCCATTCATTCCTTCACTATTGTCCAGATGTGCCTGAATTAATGATAGTTTTGTGGATGATGTCAGTTGTAAGTAGAATGAAAGGAGTGACATTATTAGATGTTTTGAGAAGAGATAGTTGTTAGATTCATGGATTGAAAGATCTTTGCATAATTAATGAGAAGACAATGATTGATAATTATTAATTATTTGATATTAGGAATAAAGATTATGAATAGTGATGTAAACAGAATGCGTGATTGTAATTTTGAAAAGTTAAGAAAGAATGATGGATAATATGTAGAATTAGTTGTTCTAAAAATGCTATATATGTAAGTTGGGTGTTATATCAGTGAATGACTGATAGCTTTTCTTTTGATTTATTTAGAAAAACAAGTAGAGAATTGGGTAATTGGGAAAGGATTTCTTTTTACTATTGGTGTAGATGATAGATATAATACATTGCAAAAAGCACTTATGTCAGATCTTACACCAAATTCAACACAGCTTGTTTTCATTCAGCTGCTGTGTAAGTTTGCCAAAGAATGTTTTTCATTTGTGAGAATAAAGATAAAGGTCGAATCACTTTATATTTTGGTCAGTTGCACACTTTGATGAATACCAGTGAGTATTCAAGCCAATTGTACTTGGTTGTAAAAAGAATTATTTTCGTACACACAAGTTTATCATCACAGTTATTTGCTTGTGCTTGATATGTAAAAGATTAAGTTTGAATATATTGCTTTCCATTCTTCTACTTAAACATTTTGCGGTTTTCCTCAAGGTTTCACTTGTTTTCCATGTCTTGGTATTTATATTGATAGTTTAGTTATTCGCAAAACTGATTTTCAGTATCGCAGGTGGTGTGTTCAAGGCAAGTAACATATACCTGTAATGTAGTGTCCTATTCATAACAACATAGTTTTTATACTGTAAGAATTTTTTTCCATCTCTTGTTATACACCATGCTTCCACTCTAGCAAATTACTACCTCTCATATTAATAGAATGGCTTGCAGATGTGTTTAACACCCACACATGCACACCCAAATGCCTTTTTTTATTATCTTTTTATTCCATACTTATCTTGTATGCTGTGAATCGCATTAGAAAAAATATTTCTTGATTGTGTTATGTTTCATCTTGGTTTTCTGAAGGACAGTTGAAACACAGATATATCCCAGGAATTTCCAATGGTTACAATTGTATGAAGGTGAGCAAGCTCACAGCATCAAAGTATCAAAGAATACTCAATTTTCTTTTATAATCAAAGAGTTGGTTCATATTAAGGTTGAATATTAATTCATCATGGTTATTAATATTATTAAGATTATGAAATTTTAAGTTGATTACAACTCATCACTGAACACTAATGTATTGGTCTTGAATGAAGTTTAGGCCACTACAATTGTGACATTAGTGCAGTAACAAGGGCAAGTGTATTTGAATTCGCCACATCCTTTTTTTCTTTTTACGTTTTTATGAAGAACTTAAAAGGTGTAAACTGAAAGAAATGTCAAATTAATAGGTTAGTGATAGAGAATCCTGTTCGAGAAATGAAGTACATGCCTGCCAACTCAACTGGTATGATTAGTAAATAGTCTTTGTCACAAATTACAAGTAAACATATTGTTTTTTGATGTTTATAAAACTTTTGTGTTGCAAAATTTCCCTTTGTGTTTTTTTAGTGCTGTTTGTGTATTTTGTTCGGGCATTTTACAACACAATTGTTGATCAGCTGGTTCTTGAAAGTTTGGCTAGTCATGACAAGCCATACCCATGCTGACCACCTGGACTGCCATTTTGAGTTGTGTGATCAGCTTTCAAATGAATTTGATGGCTCGTGATTTTTTTTTTTTTTTTTTTTTTATTCTTGATAAAGACTTTGAATTAAACCTTATTTTTCCATTTTATTATTCATAATGAATATTTGCTTTTTGTTTGATGAATACTGCTGCACTGTTAGGAATTCATTAGCAGCTTCTGTAGGCTTCAAGAGTGTACCTTTTTTTTTATGTCTTCTCTGATATGATCAGGGGTACATAGTACTGAGGTTGTGTTTATATGCATATATGCATACATCAGTTAATTTATGGCAAGATTTTGTTGTGCTTTGTATATGTACTTGTGTATTCCTGTTGAATTAATAAGCTTCACATTTGAGTTTGCATTAAAGTTTGCATAGATATCTGTGTTACTTGAACACATTTCTAGCTTCATTTTCAAAATGTTGGCAGGTATATAACTGTAGTTTACATATTTAATGGAATTCATTATTAGAGTGTGATAGAGTCTGCTTTAATGAGATCAAAACTATGACTCCAAACATGTAACAATTTGTAGTGTGATGTTGTAGGTGATTAAAATGCACTTGCCTTCTTGTGCAATTTACCTTGTAACGGTGTATAGTAGTATAAAAGCACATTAAAGCAGAAATTTTTGGCAAAGGCACCCATATTGCTACATTATGAATTAATTAGTTATGTACCTCATCCTGTTTGAACAGTCTTTCAGGGTAAGAAAGATTTTTTTATTGTTTAATATGAGTGAATACCAGTCATAAGCAATAAAAACAATTTCAGAGCATCATATGCTCACAGGAATGTCATTGATACTTGATGATCGGATCAGTTTTTGGCATTAGATGTCTATGGGTATCCTACATACAATAGGTCTCTGTAAGATTAACAGATTGTGTCACTGCAGTTATATAGTGCATTCCATAACTGGCTATGGAAATTTTCCAGTTCAGGATTTCCTCTAGTAAGAAAGGACAATTTTTTTTAATAGTATGCATTTACCATTGAGAAAATGATATAATGTACGATAATTTTTTTTGATTCACCAGTAGTGTGTCTTAGAAGACCTTGTATCATTAATATTTGTGAAGAGTCTTTTACTCTTGAATGTACAGTGGTAGATTTACATGGGAGTTGAACATGGCAGTTATAATGGTAGTTTGAGACAACAAAATATAGGTTTGTTGTATGTTAGGGAGGGTTTATTTTTGAGAATGTCACAGACATAATTCCCATTCTTCAATTTTTTTTTTTACAATTTTGAATCTCGAGAAATGTTTAAAATCTGAAATATATATTGTTGATGTTGTAGGGTATCTAATTGTTCAGAGACATTACACATCAAACTTATATTATTGAATATGATATCTCCAATGTATGCGTTATTCGCATTTGAATATATATAATTGCAAATATTTGCACATGCTTTTCTATATGAAGCTTTGGATATTACAGCTGTTTTGGAATCTCCTCTATTGTGTTACACATTATTTTTCAGTTATAAGCTCTTTATCTTATAATGCAGTATTGCACTCTGTTGTGTTGTATTTTTGTTTCCATTTGGAAATGTGAAATATTGTACTTAAAGATTACTGTAAAAACTTAAACTATCTAGTCAGATCATGAAATAAATGATTGTTGACATGCAATGAGTTTTGCTATCAGTTTTATTATATTTAATTTTGGTATCATAAAGTTATATTAACAGAAATAAATGAGCATATTAAAGTTGAGGTATGCAAGTGTTTTATAAACAGTACTGATTATTTAGAACAGTGATAAATACATTATATTGTTTGCTGTGAAACTGCAGTCATTAAAGTTAATTCCCGTTTTAGGGCTGGGCCACCAATAAAGGATACTTCAAACCTATTTCTTATAAAAGGCAGCCCAGAGAGAGAGTTGTATTAGAAAACCCCATTTCTTAATTATTTTCTAACATATAATGAAATTTTAATGGTATGGTTTCGAGTGGATGGGTTGGTGAAAATAGGAGCTCGAGAGGCAGGAAGAGTTGGAGTTTTGGGGAGAATACTAATGGTAAAGAATGTGATATGTATGTAGTTGTGGAAATGAATGTAAGCAAAGTACAAACACAGACAAAACTGGGTAAAAAGAAGCCTAACTTACTAGTTATGTGTATATACTGGGGTTAGTTTATCGTTCCATGTCTAGATCACATGTGAAAACCAGATAGAGGAAATTAAATGGTATTGTTATCCCTAGGTGACTTGCCAAAATCTGCAAATGTTACTCTGTTGGGAAAGTGTTTTGTGACTTGCTGGGTGTGTCTTATGCAAAAGGGTAATTGTCCTGATCTCAGGATGTGGCTTTATTTCCCTGGTGGTAAGAAGTTGAGGTATTGTTGGGTAGCAGGGCAGCTAAACTGCCTCAGGGAGTTGGGCGTCCCTGCCCTTTTGCGAGCCTATGTAGTGGGGCTGGAGATCCCATCCCAGCAAATTGATCTCCACAAAAGGTGCATATAATCTCTGATGAGGAGAGGAGATATAAGTTTATGTGAATGGTTGAAAATTGAGAGGAATAAATGTATGTTAAAAGAAGGTAGTTCTTGGCATCTTTACTGGGATAACCAAATTAGTGTTGCATATTCTGTTTTAAGTCTGATGTATGATGTAAATACTTTCCTGATTGTCTTGTCTATGTATTTACATGCACTTTTGAAGTGGAACTGTTGGTAATTATTCTCCTTGATAATCCTGTTGATATGATTTGGTGATAGAATGTCTTTTATCCAAATCAGATGTTGTGTTCAGAGTTCGAGGTGTAGGTTCTATGCAGTAGGATGGAAAAGTAAATAAAATAGCTCAAACACAGTCTCCACTAGGTAATTGGCCAAAACGAACCAAGGTATGTATATTTACAGGTAAATATTAATCTGTTAGTCCCCTGCAGGCAGAAGTTGGCATAGAATTATGAACTTTTGAAAAAAGAATGAGACCTTTTCTCTAATACAAAAGAAAATTTGTTTTTACAGATGCTCCCCAACATACATCCGAGTTCCGTTCTGACCGACTGGTCATATCTTGAAATGGATGTAAGTCAGATGTATGTCAGCATATTTGATTCTGTAGTTTCTTCTTACCTTTTATTTAATATTCTTTAGTTCATGGATTGATTCTTCCAAACTTTCAATGAACTTTTTTGGCAGCCCCTTCATCAGCACGTGCTGCTTCACCTGTGACTCAAAGAACATTTTGCAAGCTATATCGTCTGACATTCACTATAGTATGCACTAAGCCATTAGCACAAGCGGATGTACGACTAATGTGAATCTTTATGTTCATGTACATTTTGTAATTTATATTTTTTCTGGCTGTAAGTCGGGGAGCATCTGTACTTGATGGAGATACATTTTTCCATGTTGCCTACATGTACTGTACACTTATGAAGCTAGAGATTACTCCTATAGAGTAATTATGAGTAAAATACATATTTATTCCAGGTAGTATTCTGTACGATACTGTAAATTACCATAGAGATTGCTTATGTTAGATATTTCATGAGGGCTAACAGTACATTGATTAGCTGGTTGCTGTTCTAATAGTGAAGGTGATAAATCAACAAGTTAAATTTATTGGAGAGTAGCCATTATCCAGAAGTTAGTGTTTTTGGTCAACCAGTTCATTTTTTTGAAGCTGATTATTATGACATTTGTTAGACTTATTTTTTACGTATATTTAATGAAAATGGGTCAGAATTATACACAAAAAAAATAATTTCCCACAGATTATTGAAAAGCTTGAGTAAAGAGTATTTAAGCAACTTACCTTTATTTAATATATGTTTATCAAGAGTGTCATGAAATAATATTTAGAGACAATTGTGTTGCTGTCTAGAATACTTTTTTGTGGCCTATAACAATAATTTACATAAAGGTAAGAATGATTTGAATGTGAGAAAACATGATGATAAGTAAAAAGAAACAAAAATACATGTTAATGGGACAGATCTTGTCATCTGAGTGTGGTTATTGTGATAATATTACATTTAAAGTTACTTATTTTCTTTTGTCATCTGAAAGGTAATTAAATGTATAAATTATTACCCGAGGATAGTCACCATTGGACTTGCAAAAAGAAAAAGATAGGATATTTTCATGAACTTCAAGATGAGAGGGCTCCAAAAGAAGGCCTTTCTAGATACACTGTGAGTACTATGACTCATCCCAAAGGAGATGAGAATAGCATTGATATATTTGTGTTAAGAGTGTAAAATTGAAAATATGACAAATCTTGGAACCTAAGGAATGCTGGGTTAAGGTTTGACAGCTTCCTTTTATCTTTGTGTTTTAATAATATTTAACCCCATGTTTTCCTCATCTTCAGCTTTGCTGACTTTCATGTTATGTTATTGTAGGATAGGAAAAAGTACTTCAAATTGTTGAAAATGTTCAGCAGATAAGAAATTATTGGTTTATACCATCAAGTTAGGGTTAATGTCACACCTCAGAAATTAACTTTTGCAAGTTTCTGTACTGATATGTTAATCTGGATTATGACTTATAATCTTTGATGCAGATAACCCATATATCTACAAGGAGTTTATGTTCTATTTTATTGCTTATTTCTGCCATTGAAGCCTCTTTAAGTTTTGAAATGTCACTATTCTGCTAACACTTATTAAAAGTTTTCATTATAGGATGTGTTTGTAAAAAATAATGCTTGGATATTTGCATTCTATAGTATGCTGTCAATATATTTGTAGATACTATGTTCCATTTAATATAGGAATGTTATTCTCTTGGTCATTTATCTGTAAGGACAAGTATGAAGCACTTAAATAATATATCAACTTTTTTGCTGTGTCACATTTAGTGATAGGAAAAAAAAAAGATTAATTTGTAGTACTGTATTTAATAATTTTAAGTGTCAGGCTTTTGCAGAATAACCATGACTGTGTAATTTTGATAAGAGGATAGGAAGCTGGATCAGAGGAAGAATCTGATCTAATGGCAGGTTGCCTTGATGTTGATGCAAGTTAAGGAAAAAATTTAATTTTTGAAAGAATTGTGATTTCAGTTTTAGTTTTAATGGTGAAGAACTGAGTGTTGTGGATATATGTTTAGGTATTTGGGATTGAAGTTCATTATGGTTGGTAAGGAGAAAGTTGAAATTGAAAGTAATGTTAAAATGGAGAATAATTAGATGCATATTAAGCCATGGTTAATGCAAATAATCTGATGGATTTCTGGTACCATCTCTGATATATTGATGTGAAATCCAAGTTTATGTAGGTCAGGCTAGTATAAAAAAAAAATAAAAGATGATAGTTTAGAAGAGAAGATATAGTTACTAGCAGGATTAGAGATTATTTTGTGGAATAGGTATGGTGGATAGGAAAACAATACAAAGGATGAAGTTAGTTTGAGAAGCTGGGGGATGGTAAAGTGAAAGGAAGGGTTTAGCTAAAGAGGAATTTTAAAGGAGAGTTTTAGCAGGCTAGTGGAAGCAAGTGGAAGCTGGTGTTGGTATAGTTATATAGGACAGTCAGATCTTAAATAGTAAAATGGACCACAGCGGCAAGTGAACTGCTTTGGTTAACTACCATAGTAGTGAGGGGGAAGCCGGAGAAGTGGGTTTGAAGATTAGTGGTTACATCCTCCTCATCTTATGCAAAGATCTGGGTTTGGAGGAAGTTGAGCATTTTAATTAACCAGGAGTGTATGGAATCATGGAGGTTGAAATGTCAAGAGTGCAAGAGGAGGATAAGGGCATGAATGCACTGAAGGAGTATGTGGAAGTTGGAAGTCAGTGTCTGTAAGGTATATTTAAAGGTGTAGTGATCCAAAAAGAGTTCTGTGGATGTAAGTCATCGGCCTGAATACTATGGAGAGGAAGAGGATGCATGTTTTGGAAATTAAATGTCCGAGGATAACAAAGGTGTTAGATGGAATTAATCATGAAAGGAATGACATTGTCAGTGGGGGTGTATTTGTAAGGACAGTCTGATTGAGATAGCCAACCAGGGTGTGCAGAATTGGTTCAAGCGTATGAAAAAGAGATGTGAAGAAAAACCAAGAGGATATGTCTAGTGATGGGAACATGGGGAGGGCAGAGATGGAAGGAGAGCACTAAAGCCGTGTCCACACTATCGAGCATGCCCAGCGGGCAAACAGTGATACCAGATCCCGTTCCAATACATATAAGCAAGGAGGGTGAGTGGCAGGCACGAAGGTGACGTCAGAAGCGAGGAAACTGCGGGCAAACGAGCGGGCAACT
>JAUUDY010597082.1:0-10002 GCA_032361765.1 Panulirus inflatus | reverse complement strand
GTGAGATATATTGATTCATGCCATACTGACATGTAAGATAAATTGGTTCATGACATACTGACGTGTGATATAAATTGGTTCATGATATGTTTACGTGTTAGATAGATTGGTTCATGACTTACTGACGTGTGAGATAAGTTGGATCATGACGTACTGACGTGTGAGAGAAATTGGTTCATGATATACTGCTAAAGTGAGAGACAAAATTGTTCATGACATACTGATGTGTAAGATAAATTGGTTCATAACATATTGACGTGTGATATATTTCACTTCATTACATACTGACGAGTAAGATAAATTGGTTCATGATATTCTGACGTGTGAGATGAATTAGTTCATGATATGCTGACGTGTGAGAGAATCTGGTTCATGACATTCTGACGTGTGATATGTGTTGGTTCATGACATACTAACGTGTGAGATATATTGGTTCATGACATACTGAGGTGTGAGATAAATTGTTAATGACATACTGACGTGTGATATAAATTGGTTCATGACATACTGAAATGTGAGATATATTGGTTCTTGAGATACTGGCGTTTGAGATATTTTGGTTTATGATATACCGTGTGAGATAAATTGGTTTATGACATACTGACGTGTGTGATGTATTGATTCATTACATACTGACGTGTTAGATAAATTGGTTCATGACATATTGACGTATGAGATAAAATAGTTTTTGATATACTACTGAAGCGTGAGACATATTTATTCGTGACATTCTGATATGTGAGATAAATTGGTTCATGACATATTGACGTATGAGATAGAATAGTTTACGATATACTACTAAAGCTTGAGACATATTGTTCGTGACACTCTGATATGTGAGATAAATTGGTTCATGACATACTGACGTTTGAGATATATTGGTTCATGACATATTGACGTGTGATATAAATTGGTTCATGATACTCTGACGTGTGAGATACAATAGTTCTTGACCTACTGACGTTTGAGATAAATTGGTTCAGAATATACTGACGTGTGAGATAAATTGGTTCATGACAATCTGGCATGAGAGAGATGTTGATTCTTGACATACTAACGTATGAGATAAGTTGGATCATGACATAATGACGTGTGAGATATATTGGTTCATGACATACTGACGTGTGAGATACACTGGTTTATGATATACTACTGAATTGTGAAGCAAAATTGTTCATGAACTTATGCTGTATGATAAATATTGGTTCTTGAAATACTGACGTGTGATATATATTGGTTCATGACATACTGACGCTTGAGATAAATTGGTTCATGACATATTGACGTGTGAGATACATTAGTTCATGACATAATGACGTTTGAGAGATATTGGTACATCGCATACTGAAGTGTGAGATAAATTGGGTCATAACTTAATGACTTGTGAGATATATTGGTATGACATACTGATGTGTGATATAGATTAGTTTACGATATACTGATGTATGAGATGAATTGGTTCATGACATACTGGCATGCGAGATAAATTTGTTTTTGATACACTACTGAAGTGTGAGATATATATGTTTATGGTATTCTTATGTGTGAGATAAATTGATTCATAACATAATGACGTTTCAGTTATATTGGTTCATGATATACTGACGTGTGAGATAAATTGTTTCATGACATAATGACGTGTGAGATACATTGGCTCAAGACCTATTGACGTTTCCGATAAGTTGGTTCATGACATACTGACGTGTGATATATTGGCTCATGGCATACTGACGTGTGAGATTAATTGGTTCACGATATACTACTGAAGTGTGAGATATTATTCTGATATGTGAGATCAATTGGTTCATGACATACTGACGTGAGAGATATATTGCTTCATGACATACTGAAGTGTGAGATACACTAGTTCTTGACAAAATGACGTGTGAGATAAATTTATTCATGATATACTGACGTCTGATATGAATTGGTTCATGACAATATGCCGTGTGAGATATATTGATTCATGACATGCTAACGTATAAGATGAATTGGTTCATAACATACTGCCGTATGAGATAAACTGGTTCATTACATACTGACGTGTGAGATAAATTGGTTCTTGATATACTAACATATGATATAAATTGTTTCATTGCTTATTGAAGTGTGAGATATATTGATTCATGACATACTGACGTGAGATAAGTATGTTCATGACATAATTACGAGCGAGACAAATTGGTTCTTTACATAATGTCGTCTGAGATATATTTGTTTATGTCTTACTGACGTGTGAGATATATTGGTTCACGACATAGAGACGTGTGGGATATATTGGTTTATGATATTCTGACGTGTGAGATATATTGGGTTATGTTATAATGACGTTTGAGATATATTGGTTCTTGCCATACTGACGTCTGAGATAAATTGGTTCATGATATAATTCTTAAGTGTGAGTAATATTTTTCATGACATTCGGATGAGTGAGATAAATTGGTTCATGAAATAATGACGTGTGAGATATATTGGTTCAAGATATAATGACGTGTGAGATGAATTGGTTCATGACATGCTGATGTGTGATATGAATTGTTCATGACGTACTGGCGTGTGAGATAAATTGGTTCATGACATATAGACGCGTGAGATAAATTAGTTCATGACATACTGACGTGTGAGATAAATTGGTTTCTGACATACTGACGTGTGAGATTAATTGGTTCATGATATACCACTGAAGTGTGAGACAAAAGTGTTCATGACTTTCTGATGTGTGACATAAATTGGATCATGACATACTGACGTGTGAGATATATTGCTTCATGACATACTGACAAGTTAGATATATTGGTTCATAATATTCTAACGTGTGAGATGAATTGCTTCATGATATACTGACATGTGAGATAATCTGATTCATAAAGCTTTGACGTGTGACCTACTGACGTGTGAATGAATACTGAGGTGTGAGACGAATTGGTTTTGACAAACTGACGTGCAGATATATATTCGTTCATGACATACTGACGTGTGACATATATTGGTTCATGACGTGATGATGTATAAGATAACTTAGTTCATTACATAATGACGTATGAGATAAATTGTTTAATGGTATACTACTAAAGTGAGACATATTTTTATCGTGACATTCTTTGTGTGAGATAAATTGGTTCATAATATAATGAGGTGTGAGATATATTAGTTTTTGAGATACTGGCGTGTGAGATAAATTGTTTCATTATATAATGACGTGTGAGATAAATTGTTTATTTACATACTGACTTGTGAGATATATTAGTTGATGTTATACTTGACGTGTGAGATATATTGGTTTATTACATACTGACGTGCGAGATATATTGGTTGATGATAAACTGACTTGTGAGATATATTGGTTCATGACATACTGAAGTGTGAGATATACTGGTTCATGACATACTAACGTGTGAGAAGAATTGGTTTATAATATACTGAAATATGAGTTAAATTGGTTCATGATATACTTCCGTGTGAGATAAAATGGTTCATGATATACTAATGAAATGTGAGATATATTTGCTCATGACATTTTGATGTGTGAGACAAATTGGTTCATGACATTCTGATGTGTGAGATAAATTACTTCATGACATACTGACGTGTGAGATATATTTGTTCTTGATATACTGACATGTGAGATTAATTGGTTCATGACATACGGACGTGTGACAAATTGGTTCGTGATATACTGACTTGTGAGATGAATTAGTTCATGACATTCTGACGCGTGAGATATATTGGTTCATGACATACTGACGTGTAAGATAAATTGGTTCATGACATACTGACGTGTGATATACATTGGTTCATGACATATTGACCTGTGAGATAAATTGGTTCATGATATTCTCACGTGTGAGCAAAATTGATTCATGACAGTTTGACGTCTGAAATAAATTGGTTCATAACATACTGACGTGTGAGAGAAAGTGTTTCGTAATATACTACTGAAGTGAGAGACAAAATTGTTCATGACATTTTCATGTGTGAGATGAATTGGTTCATGACATACTGACGTGTGAGATACATTGCTTCATGAGATACTGACGAGTAACATAAATAAGTTCATGATATTCTGGCTTGTGAGATGAATTGGTTCATGATATACTGACGTGTGAGATAATCTGGTTCATGACATTCTGACGTGTGATATATATTAGTTCATGACATGCTGACGTGTAAGAGATATGTTGGTTCATGACATACTGAGGTGTGGGATGAATTGTTAATGACATACTGACGTGTGATATATATTGGTTCATGGCATACTGAAATGTGAGATATATTTGTTCATGAGATAATGCCGTAGGAGATATATTGGTTCATGACATACTGTGTGAGATAAATTCGTTTATGATACAATACTAACGTGTGTGATGTATTGGTTCATTAAATACTGACGTGTGAGATAAATTGGTTCATGACATATTGATGTGAGATAAATTAGTTTATGATATACTACTGAAGCGTGAGACATATTTGTTCGTGACATTCTGATGTTAGTTCATGACATACTAACGTTTGAGATATATTGGTTCATGACATTCTGACGTGTGATATAAATTGTTCCATGACATTCTGACGTGTGAGATACATTAGTTCTTGACCTACTGAGGTTTGAGATAAATTGTTTCATGATATACTAACGTTGGAGATAAATTGGTTCATGACAATCTGACATGAGAGGTATTGATTCTTGACATACTAACGAGTTAATTGGTGCATGACAATCTGATATATGAGAGATATTGAATCTTGACATACTAGCGTATGAGATAAGTTTTTCTTATGATATAATGCCGTGTGAGATAAATTGGTTCATGACGTACTGACATGTCAAATTCATTGGTTCATGATATACTACTGAAGTGTAAGACAAAATTGTTCACGACATTTTGCTGTGTGATAGATATTGGTTCATGACATACTGACGTATGAGATATATTAGTTCATGTCATACTGACGTGTAAGATAAATTGTTTCATGACATTCTGACGTGTGAGATGAATTGGTTCATGATGTATTGCCGAGTGAGATAAATTGGTTCATGATATTCTGACGTATGAGATAAATTGGTTCATGACATACTGACGTGTGAGATAAATTGGTAATGACATACTGACGTGTGAGATAAATTGGTTCATGACATACTGACCGATGAGATAAATTAGTTCATTATATACTGACGTGTGAGATAAATTGGTTCATGATATACTACTGAAGCGTGAGACGTATTTTTCATGACATTGTTTGTGTGATATGAATTGGTTCATGATATACGAACGTTTGAGATATATTAGTTTTTGACATAATGACGTGTGAGATAAATTGGTTCCTGACATACAGACGATAGTTCATGACATACTGACGTGTGAGAAAAATTGGTTCATCACATACTGACGTGTGATATATGTTGGTTCATGACATACTGACATGTGAGATACATTGGTTCATGACATGTTGACGTATGAGATAATTTGTTTCATGATATAATGACGTGTGATAAAAACTGGTTATTTACATACTGACTTGTGAGATATATCAATTGATGTCATATCTACGTGTGATATATATATTGGTTCATGACATACTGAAGTGCAAGATAAATTGGTTCATGACATTCTGACGTGTGATATATATTGGTTTTGAAATGGACTTGTGAAATATATATTCGTTCATGACATACTGATGTATGAGATAAATTGGTTCATGACATACTCACGTATAAGAGAAATTAGTTCATTACATACTGACATGTGAGATATATTGGTTCATGATATAAAACTAAAGTGTGAGACGTATTTTTTCATGACAATCTTTGTGTGATATAAATTGGTTCATGATATTCTGATGTTTGAGATATATTAGTTTTTGACATACTGACGTGTAAGATAATATATTCCTGAAATACTGAAGTGTGAGATAAACTAGTTCATGATATACTGACGTGTGATATATATTGGTTCATAACATACCGACGCGTGAGAGACATTGGTTCATGACATGTTGACGTATGAGATAAATTGTTTCATAATATAATGACGTGTGAGATAAATTGATTATTTACATACTGACCTGAGATATACATTGCTTGATATCATACTGGCGTGTGATATATATTGGTTCAAGACATACTGACGTGCAAGATATATTGGTTCATGATATAATGACGTTTGAGATATATTGGTTCATAACATACTGACGTGTGAGATATATTGGTTAATAACATACTGACGTGTGATATATTGCTTAATGACATACTGACGTATAAGATAAATTGGCTCATTACATACTGATGTATCAGTTAAATTGGTTCATGACATACTGACGTATAAGATAAATTTGTTCATGATATTCTACTGAAGTGTGAGATATATTTCATCATGACATTTTGATGTGTGAGATAAATTGCTTCAAGACATTTTGATGTGCGAGATAAATTGGTTCATGACATACTGAAGTGTGAGATCTATTGGTTCTTGACATACCAAAGTGTGAGATAAATTGGTTCATTATATACTGACGTGTGAGATAAATTGGTTAATGACAAACTGACGTGTGAGATAAATTGGTTCATGACATACTGACGTGTGAAATCTATTGGTTAATGACATACTGACGTGTGAGATAAATTGACTCATGACATATTGAGGTATGAGTTAGATTGGTTCATAGCATACTGACGAGTGAGGTAAATTGGTTCATGATATTCTACTGATGTGTGAGATATATTTGATCATGACGTTTTGATGTGTGAGACGAAAATGTTCATGACATACTGACGTGTGAGATGTACTGGTTCTTGACATACTGACGTATGAGATAAATTGGTTCATTATATAATGACATGTGAGATAAATTGGTTAATGACAAACTGACGTGTGAGATAGATTGATTCATGACATAATGACCGGTGAGATATATTGGCTCTTTACATACTGACGTGTGAGATGTATTGGTTCATGATATACTGACGTGAGAGATAAATTGGTTTATTACATACTGATGTGTGAGATATATTGGTTCATGAGATAATGACGTCTGAGATGAATTGGTTCATGATATAATTTTTAAGTGTGACATATTTTTTCTTGACATTCTGATGTGTGAAATGAATTGGTTCATGACATACTGACGTGTGAGAGATATTAGTTCAAGACATACTAACGGGTGAGATAAATTGCTCATGACATACTGACAAATGAGATAAATTTGTTCATGAAATACTGATGTGTGAGAAAAATTAGTGTATGACATATAAACGTTTGGGAGATATTCGTTAATGACATACCGAAGTGTGAGAAAAATTGGGTCATGACTTACTGACGTGTGAGATGAATTGGTTTATGACATACTGACGTTTGAGATAAATTGGTTCGTGACATTCTGACATGCCAGATGAATTAGTTTTTAATATACTACTGAAGTGTGAGACATATTTGTTTATGATATTCCAATATGAGATATAAATTGGTTCATGAAATAATGACGTTGCAGTTATATTGGTTTATGATATACTGGCGTGTGAGATAAATAGGTTCATGATATATAGACGTGTGAGATACATTGGTTCAAGTCCTACTGACGCCTGAGATAAGTTGGTTCATGACATACTGACGTGTGAGATATATTGTTCCATGACATACTAACGTGTAGGTTAAATTGGTTCAAGATATACAACTGAAGTGAGACATAATTGTTTGATATTATCATGTGTCAGATAAATTGGTTCATGACATACTAATGTGAGAGGTATATTGCTTCATGACATACTGACGAGTGAGATATATCAGTTCAAGACATACTGACGTGTGAGATAAATTGGTTCATGATATACTGACGTGTGAGATAAAATGGTTCATGACAATCTGATGTGTGAGACATATTGATTCATGATATACTGACGTATGAGATAAGTTGGTTCATGACATACTACCGCGTGTGAGATAAATTTCTTCATGACATACTGAGGTGTGCGATAAATTGGTTCCTGATATACTACTGAAGTATGATACAAAATTATTCATGACATTCTGTGAGAGATAAATGGGTTAATGAATTACTGACGTATGAGATATATTGCTTCATGACATACTGACGAGTAAGATGATTTGGTTCATGATATTCTGACGTGTGAGAAAAACTGGTTCATGATATACTGCAATGTGAGATAATCTGGTTCATGATATACTGACGTGTGATATAAATTGGTTCAGAACATACTGACGTGTGAAATGAATTAGTTTTGACATACTGACGTGTGAGATAAATTGGTTCATGACATTATGACGTATTAGATAAATTTGTTCATTACATACTGACGTGTAAGATAAATTGGTAAATGATATACTGCTGAAGTATGAGAAATATTTTTTTCATGGCATTCCTTGTGTAAGATAAATTGGTTCATGATATACTGAGGTGCGTGATATATTAGTTTTTGAGATACTGGCGTGTGAGATAAATTATTTCATGACATAATGATGTGTGTGATATATTGGTTCATGACATATTGACGTATGAGATACATTGTTTCATGACATGCTGACGTGTGAGATAAATTGGTTATTTACATATTGACTTGTGAGATATTTTGGTGGATAGCATACTGACGTTAGATATATATTGGTTTATGACATACTGACATGTGAGATATATCGGTTCATGACATAGTGACGTGTGAGGTAAATTGGTTCATGAAATACTGACGTGTGAGATAAATTGTTTCATTAAATTCTGATGTATAAGATAAATTAGTTCATGACATACTGATGCGTGAGATATATTGTTTCTTGACATACTGGTGTGTGATATTAATTGGTTCCTGACATACTGACGTGTGAGATAAATTGGTTCATGACATTCTGACATGCCAGATAAATTAGTTTTTGATATGCCACTGAAGTTGTGAGAAATATTTGTTTATGATATTCCAATGTGAGAGATAAATTGGTTCATGACATAATGACGTTGCAGTTATATTGGTTCATGATATACTGACGTGTGAGATAAATTGGTTCATGACATAATGACGTGTGAGATACATTGGTTCAAGACCTACTGACGTGTAAGATAAATTGATTCATGACATAATGACGTGTGAGATACATTGGTTCAAGACCTACTGACGTTTGAGATAAGTTGGTTCATGACATACTGACGTGTGAGATATGTTTCATGGCATACTAACGTGTGAGATAGATTGGTTCAAGATGTACTACTGAAGTGTGAAACATATTTGTTTATGATATCATCGTGTGTAAAATAAATTGGGTCATGACATTATGATGTGAGAGATATATTGCTTCAAGACATACTGACGTGTGAGATATATCAGTTCATGACATACTGACGTGTGAGATGAAATGGTCCATGACATTATGACGTATTAGATAGATTTGTTCATTGCATACTGACGTGTGAGATAAATTGGTAAATGATATACTACTGAAGTATGAGACGTATTTTTTTCATGGCATTCCTTGTGTAAGATAAATTGGTTCATGATATACTGAGATGTGTGATATATTAGTTTTTGAGATGCTGACGTGTGAGATAAATTGTTTCATGACATACTGATGTGTGTGATATATTGGTTCATGACATACTGACATGTGAGATACATTGTTTCATGACATGCTAACGTGTGAGATAAATTGGTTATTTACATATTGACTTGTGATATATTTTGGTGGATGGCATACTGATGTTTGAGATATATTGGCTTATGACATACTGACATGTGAGATATATCGGTTCATGACATAGTGACGTGTGAGGTTCATTGATTCATGACATACTGAGGTATGAGTTAAATTGGTTCATGACGTACTGACGTGTGAGATAAATTGGTTCCTGATATATTACTGAAGTGTGATATATATTTATTCATGTCTTTTTGACGTGTGAGATAAATTGTTTCATTACATTCTGATGTGTGAGATAAATTAGTTCATGACATAATTATGCTTGATATATATTGTTTCTTTACATAATGGTTTGTGATATTAATTG
>JAUUDY010597072.1:0-10002 GCA_032361765.1 Panulirus inflatus | reverse complement strand
GTGGGTTGGGCCATTCTTTCATCTGTTTTCTTGCGCTACCTCGCTAACGCGGGAGACAGCGACAAAGTATAATAAATAAATAAATAGTAAAGACCACTCCAGCCAGGGTCCATGCCGGGGACACACAATAAAACTGAATTTTTGGATATTAAGGGGTGGAGATGTATTGTCCTTGAGTACTGTGCATATGTGTACAAACATCAATAATCAATATATAAAAAAGTCTCCATTTCTTTCCATGATTCATGGAGAATGGCAGTTTACAAAATATACTGTACCTTACATACTAGTTACAGTGCAACATATTTCACTTTACATCTGTTACATAAACAATTACAAGTTAGGTTCGTCTACATTTCATCTTCCATAAATTCTGTATCCTAAATTCTTCCATACTAGGCTCCTAGCGACTATGGGTCATTTCAACGCAATGCTAAAATACTAGTATTCACCATTAAACACAATGTCTATGATTGGTATATCATCCAAACTCCAAGTATCCAAATACTCCAACTATCTGCCAGGATCTGTCCAAATCTGATAACTTTTAAATTTCTTTCAAAGGTCCAGTTATCCAACTTTTGGAGACCCTCAATGTGCTTCATGGTGGCTGATTTCACTAGTAAATGGACTTTAAAAGAAAAAATATATCATCCTTTTACAAAGTCACCTAAATAAAGTGCAAACACATATGTAAATTTGTTGAAAAGCAGTACAGACGCAGAAAAGCGTGGTGTTAAATAAAATCAACTAAGCATACTGCAAAAAGTGAAATACGTAAGCCCAGGTCTAGACAATGTCATGAATGTAACATGGGTATAACAACCTTAAGGAAGGCTCTATTTCAACTATACCTATGTAGCAACATCCTTACAAGGAACTTCAGTTTTTTGTTGAGTATATAAACAAAACAATATTGCATAATTGATTAATTCTTTTTTCATTTATTTCTAAAATATTTCTTAAATACAGCAAGTCCCAACATCATAGGATAATTGTACTTGTGAACCCTCATCATATAACTTGTAAAGAAGTATCAATAGCAAGATACCAAGTTTCACAAATCCACAGAACAACCTCTAAATTGTCACTGATATCTGAGTACAATCCTTTGTACAAAAAACAACACTTTTTCTCAATGAATAATATACTGTATTACATAATTTCCTTCCTGATTTCTACCATGATAAAACATACTTTCTGCACAACTGGGGATGCTACTCAAAAGTTAAACCAATACTCTTTGAAAATAGTCAACAAATCCTTTCCACTCACTATTCATACTGATTTTTATTTCTAATACACGCAATCCATGCTTAATGTAATCCCACTTAACACTGTTTCATTTGAAGTAGCTGTGATATTATGGAACTGATTTGGATAAGATAGTGCCTGATCGAGTTTAACATAGTTGCTGAACACAGTTCATCACTATTTTCACAATGATGAACTAGCGATGAATGAAGAACAAAGTGGGCTGAGCATAAAACCAAGAATAAAAGAATTAAAATGATGGTATATACCAGTAAGAGGAAAACAAATGATGGATCTCAGAAGAAAAATTAATCTGACTTTAAAAGAGATTAACAAGCGATTCTGGAGGGAGGTGAATACAACACAAAAGAAAGAAGTGCAAGGAGCAAAAAGTATATTACACAAGTCTAAGAGATGGATATCAACACATGATCAAGTTTAAAGAAAATGGAGAGAATAACTTATGGAAGTGACTGGAGGTGATGCCTCTCACCAACACTACCATCCTTACAAATACTGCCTGATCTTTAAATATTTTACAGTATTACTCCTGTAATACATCTATTGTATAGTTAAGAAAGTATAATACTAGTGTAAAACAGATACATAAGTAATTTAGTGGCAACTTGGAGCAATGTGGGATCAAAAGATTTGACACCGGAAAGCATCTGTTTACATAATGAAAGTCAATTGAAAGAAGTTGCTCAATTACTGCAGTTTCATGTAACTTTGCACTTTCTGGGATCACACTGATTACGTTAAGTGGGGAATGCCTGTACTAAAATAACATCACGCTTTCTTCTCATAAAAATTAAAAGCTTTAAACAAAGCATAATCTGTGCCATGCATTCAAAGCAATTAAATACACTAAACAACCATATCACCAAACAGACAAGCACATACAAGATACCCTGCCAGTTACTTACTCAAAGCAGTGAATGCAGCAAGAAGCAAAGAAAATCTTGACTATCATCAGCAAAGTTGAGAGAGATGGCACTTCAGGAAGCAAAACTTTAATTACATTTTTCATATCAAACCTATCTTAAGCCATACATCAACCATGCTTTGATACATATCAATTATCAAGTCTCCTCTCACTCATTTTGCATAGGATTTTATATTATTTCTAACTATATCTTCATCCATTATTTCTTACAAATCTTAAAACTTTGGGTAAGATCATCAATATGATATTTAACGGATATTCTCAGTATTTACTACTGTCCTAAAAACCAACAGTATTTCAAAAAGGAATCCATCCACATTTATGTTATTTTGTTGTACAGAATTCATTGGCCAAGAACATTTTTCCAACATCTACAAAATTTCAATGGAAAAGTGTTTTACCATTCATTTCATATATCTTTTTACTTTTCTCCACCAACATACTCATTATTTATCAAAGTATTTTCCCTCACTTCTTCAAAGGTTTTAACCAACAAGTCTAAAACAATGTTGTATCATATTTCTCTTTCTATGTTCCTATGTCAAAAGTACTCCTTTTTCACTATATTTATGATATTCATTCAGGATAATCAGTAACTTTTCAAGCAGAAAAAAGTGATAATATCAACAAACAAATAACTGGCACTCTTCCTTTATCCAGAGCCATAAACATAGGTTAATAAAACAAACCAAGTAAAAGAATGCGTAGGTGGTGACAGTTGCAAGCGAGGGAACCGGGGCATGCCGCCGGCAGGCTTATAAAGTTTTAGCCTTCTCAACATGAGTCAACGAGCCAACTTCAAGGTCCTGGGGAATAAAAACTCATGGGTTACATTCTTTGACTTTTATAATTATGCTGCAAATAAATAATTTCCTTTTAATTTGTGAAGTTCATTTCACCCATGTGCTTATCAAATAAAACATAAAAGATAAAGGAAAACAGTAAAAAACTGCTGTACTTGAACTATAATATTTGGTTTCTATAACCGACATTTCTAGATGGATACCTCATATCAAGTTTTAACTTCTTGAAGTAGATAAAAGCTGCAAATCAAATGCAACTTTCAGTAACTTCATTTCTCAACAAGTGAATGAACTTAAGGTTTCTAAATCATCTTATGTGAGCTACATAAAGAATTGATAACTAGTAGTGTTTGTATATTCATAATCTGATAAGGTTTCCAAAACTTTGTCCACTAAATCCCAGTGAAAGTCATGAGGCAAAGTTGCCCAGAAGAGCAATGTTTTCCAAAATGTTGACCATAACTGCTGAGGGCTTACATAATATAGGTATATGCATCTCAGAATCATGTTAAGACTTAATGACACTTTAATGAAAGAGAGCATCTTCATTTCATTTTATATCTACGACAACTAGTTTGTGCTACTAATCTTAGTGAAGTAATTGTTTGTGAATGAAGCAGCTTATACTTTAAGTTCCAGTAACAGACACAAATTCAGATACTGTAAACAGATTTCCTTGCTCCAGACTACCATCCACATAAACATCACCTAAGCACTATATCATCATAAGCATAATCGTCATATCATATCAGATGTTGAGAAAGTAAGATACTATAGCCTCACCAGTTACAGCATTCACTTTACATCTGAACAATAGAAGTTAACTGAGTATTCATCAGTAAAACTTTTCCATTCTATATTCATTAAAACCACTATGATTAATGAACACACGACACAAAAATCAACAGTAAAATATTCAACATAAAGGGACAGAGCCAGGTATGTGGTGTCCAACTATCTAAAATTCACAGTTTAACTTCACAGATCTTCACAAAACAAACTGTGAATTTTAGTTTTACAAAAACTGAGAAAGATACCAACTGCAACACTACCTGAAATGGATAACAACCTCCTGGGCTTCAATTCATATATCCAAGACTGGGTATACTGTAATGAATGATTTCATGCTAAGTCTGCCTGGCTACAGTATCAAACCTGTCTTTGAGTATAAGAAAGAAAGCACACTAGTTCTTATTATCATTACACTGATACAAGACCACTTTTCGAAAGCTTCGAAAGCTTCAAGGATGCACTCCATAAAAGAGATGGGATACGATGGACTTCTTTGCAGAGGGAAGTTCCTAATACTGTGCTCCTTTTCATACATCGATGATGCTACAGCCTTTTCAAAGTTTACTTCTTGCATGCAGTGCAACCCCTTGCAAGTGAAATCCAGTAACACAAGAAAACTGATTCTACACAATAAATACTCTGAATCCAAGAATAATTAGCAATGAATTTTACGAACTGAACAGCAATACAGTCTTTCTCTTACTGGAACAGCAATCATTTCTAAAGAAAAAATTGGCCTAATCATGAATCAACAAAACAATTATTTTGTTAGGTGTTCTTTTCAGCACTTTCTGGAGCCAAACCTCAGCCCTATACCCAACACAAAAAATATCTTCTATTCCCAACCTCAAATTCTAAATTCCCGATTTCTATCTATCTATCTATATCTCTGATGCTAATTCCCTTTGGGAACTCCCTCAAGAAGGTGGCCATGGCGAAAAAGTCTCCATAACTATTAAACTCCAGCGCTGCTTCCCAATGAAAAAAGTACAAAAAAAGGTGAAATCACTTAGAATAATTACCTTCTTTCGTTCAATGCAAAAATTGCACATATGTAACAAAACGTCTTCTATCATTAATTGCAAAAATTGCAACTTCTACATGGCACCCATAAATTTCTTATTGAATACAATGATAAATTTCACAGGGTCTCTAAAATGGATACCAAACTGCATGAAGTGTTGCCATTCGAGAGTACCATTGATTCATGCAAATGAATATAAACATAAGATCTAGCAACACTCAAAATTATGAATGTATTTTTATTGTGTTTTTGCCATGAAATAGGTAAGTTACCTAAACAATAACAGCATGAAATACAATGTAAGAGTTTATCCATATCATACAGCATACTTCACAAAGAAATCATAAGGAACTGATAATTTTTTTCATGAGAAGTCAGTACCTATTCCTAGAAACTGTTTGTTCGTTTGATTTTTCTCAATGCATTTTCTTTCAGCTTTTCTTACATCATACATTACAAGAAGAAGAAAAATGCTACAAAAGAGGAAACTGAAGTGGAACTTCAGGCATTAAGCAAGATTATCCAAATAATATCTTTATCAAACAAGCAAATCTGTGCTAATACTGTCACATATAAAGTACAATTCATATAATATGGTAACAATCTAATCAAATATGGCAAATTCATGCTTTTGGAATATATCTGACTACTTAATAGTCTTCCTCAAGTCTTAATCTCATTTGTTGAAAAATCTCTTCAACCAATCTTAAAGATTTTCTTCTTTCAAAGTTAATTTTCATTGAAAATATTGTGAAAAGGAACTTCTGATGACAGAAATCAAACTTCACAGTCATTCAAAATTCGAAATGCAAGAAAAATATTCAAATGACGTTTCTTAATGGAAATATAACATTTTCTAAGGGAACAAGGAAGCATAAGGAGCACAGGACTAAGCCTAAGAGAGGAAACATCCTCAATTGGCTCTTTCCTTTATTTCTTACTGTGGAAAGTATTAAGAGATGGGAGGATTTCCAAACCCAGACTCCTGCTTCTCTTTGTTGCCTTCTACAACATGCATGAGATATATGGGTTGCATTCTTTCTCCCCTATTCCCTATCTAATCATATACAGTAATGATATGTAGAAATCATGGCAATATTCTAAATCTTAAATGCAACTTCATACTTATGGAATATATTTGGTTTTATATTCAACCATATCCCTTAATTTTAATGTCACATATTCAAAAACAATTTCAAAAATTTTTACACTTTTTATTTTTTTTTTTTATTTGCTTTGTCGCTGTCCCCCGCGTTAGCGGGGTAGCGCAAGGAAACAGACGAAAGAATGGCCCAACCCACCCACATACACATGTATATATACACGCGTCCACACACGCAAATATACATACCTATACATCTCCACGCATAAATACATACACACCCACAGACACATACATACACACACATGTACACAATTCACACTGTCTGCCTCCATTCATCCCCATCATAAATTTCCCACGCTAATTATTATTTTACAGAAATCTCAATGCCAGATTAGTAAAGTTTATGGTCATTTACATGTCATTATACAATAAAAATGAAAAAACATGTTGAAAACAAGCTATGGAGAAATGCCCATGAAATCTACATATATAGAGAAAATGTTGAAATTCTTGCTATACAGAAATACGGTTATACTAACACAAAAACCTAACAACACATCTAAACCCATTTTTTCCATATTCTTATTTCCCATTTCTATGGAAGGTGACACTGGTTTTCCGAATTTGAACAGCCTCCATCCCTATGACTCAGTAGATAAAAAAAACAGTCAATTGGAAAAATGCTAGAAAAATTTCATAGTAGAAATGTAAATTATCTTAACATCTGCATTTCTTTTTTCATTGCAGCTGGCCTTTCCTGCATAGGCAAAGCAGTATCAGGATGTGAGGCTTCGATGAAATAAATCCTTGCTGTGTTCCTTCTATTCCTAATTTTAAAAGGTGACCATAAAGGAAGGGAAGGATTTCCTACCCACTATTCTCCTCTTAGACACTTTATATAACACAAAGGAGAGATACACAGGAACTATCTTTTTTCCTCTATTTCGATATAACATTTGTAATTATATCATAAATATTATTCCTGGGGATAGGGAAGAAAGAATTCTTCCCACATATTCCCTGCATGCCATAGAAGGCAACTAAAAGGGGAGGGAGCAGGGGGGCTGGAAATCCTTCCCTCTAATTTCTAATTTTCCAAAGGAAGGAACAGAGATGGGGGGCTAAGTGAGGATATTCCCTCTAAGGCTCAGTCCTCTGTTCCTAACGCTAACTCGCTAATGCAGGAAATGGTGAATAAGTTTAAAAAAAAACTCATACATATATAAAACAACAAAGAAAAGATTGAATACACATCAATACTGCAAATACAAATCAGTTATCTTTTTTCTCCAGGAAACAACCAATTAAATATCTTTACACATCTAAATACTTGCATCCTTTTCAGAATCTGTTAGAACATTATGGTTTTAACAAACCTAAACATCTTCAAACAAACAAATAATTTCCTTCATCAGTTCACTCCTTGAATTCATCATCCAGGTAACTTATGATTATCCATATACTCATCAAAATTTTTCACTCAACCATTCTTTATACTTTTCCACTAACACCTATGTGCATATTACACACTACCTTTTGAATCCTTTTCATTCCTTAATTCCTTATCATACTATTCACTTTCTTACAAAAGCAGCCAATTTCAACAAATGGCTTTTCTATCTATTCTAACATCCCTACCTGAAAATCAACTACTATATAATATTTCTCTAGTGACCCTCATTTCTCCAATCATATTTCAATGCCTCATTCCTTTTAGCAAAACAGAAATTAGCTTCCAATACTAAATCCTCTTCAACAGCCTCCACTCATTTGTATCTAAGAAGGTTTTTTTTACTGACTGACATGAAATGAACTAGCAATTGCCCCATTCAAGATCATCTTGTGTGAGATGAAAAAGTAAAAGAAAGGGAATTAGGAAACTAATTACAGTTAAGCAAAATTTTGAAGAAGATATAGCTTGAATCTTTAGACATTTAAGGCCTTTATATCTAAATATTCCTTCAAGAGTATTATTGTGTTCAAGCTGTTTTCCCTATGTGTAAACCAGGAAAACACTGTCACTGACCAAACAACTTAACCTCAATAATTTGGCCCCAACAACTTCAAAAAAAAATTTCAAACCATTTCAGAAAAAATTACTGTAAGTTCAAGATGCCAAGTGATGGAGGTGACTGAACACAGAATAAGTGAGGAGCAGGGGGTTTGAGGAAAGAAGGGGATGTGTGGATCAGATTTTTGTAATAAAGCTAACAGTGGAAGAGTATTTAGTGAAGGGAAAGAAGTTGTATGTAGCTTTTACGGATCCATAGAAAGCATATGACAGAGTTGAGTGGAATGTTTTGTGGAATGTGTTAAGGATATATGGTATAGGACAACTGTTGGATGGTGTAAAAGCCTTTTATAAAGGAGCAAATGCATATGTGAGAGTGGATGGAGAGCTGAGCAATAGTTCTGGGATACATGTAGGTGTGAGGCAGGGCTGTGTGATGTCACCATGATTTTGTAATATATACAAGGATGAAGTGATGAGACAAAAGCAGAACTAGGAAAAAGGGTTGCAAAGATGGAGTGCAGCAGAGAGATATGGTGACTAGCAGCAAGCCTGTCTGCAGCTGATACTGTGTTGTTTGCACAGAGTGAAGAGGCGTTGCAGAAGGTTGTTAGTGTGTTTTATAATGTGTGTAAGCACAGGAGATTGAAAGTAAATGCAAGTGAAGGTAAAGTAATAGTGTCTGGAAGGAAACAGATTGAAAGTACAGATTTTGCAAAACCATATAGAAAGAAGAGAGAAAGAAGAAAGTGTACTAAATCATGCTGTAGATATGGGGGGAAAAAGACTGGAAGAAGTGAGGAAATCTAAGTATCTGGGAGCTGTCTTGGGCAAGTGTGGAGATATGGAGGAAGACCCTTAATAGAATAATGAAAGGTAAAGGTGTCAGTATGGAAGTGAGGAGAGGGTTAAGGGACAGCATAGATCTCCCAAGCCTGACCTCTGCAGCTGAAACATGGACATGGAATGAGGAGCAGAGGTCAAGAATCCAAGCTGTGGAATTAAGGTTTTGAGAAGAGCATGTGGCGTGACTAGATGGAATGAAGAAAGAAATAAAAGAGTGTATGAGGGATGTGGTATGGTAAGGAATGCAAAGGGAGTGAATTGTGGAGTTGACAATAGGTGAAACATAATACTTTAAGGTGGTTTGGGCATGTGGAAAAAATGTGAGACTGGGAGTTTACAAGGAGTATATGATAGTACAATTAAAGGGGTTGTTGTGATTGGAAGACCACCTGTGACATGGGCAAATAGGGTGGAGGGATACTGAAGGGAGAGAAAGAGAGGAAGAATGCATGGAATGGTGTATTCAAGGGAGGCATGTAAGGAAAGGGATAAGTGGAGACTCGTTTGCTGTGGCCACCTCTTGATGGGAGTTCTCGGAGGGAATAGGCATCAGAGATATCAATAGATAGGTAGACATAAAAATATCCGCAATCCACCATCAATTTCTGAATAAAAAAAATAATTCTAATCAAGGTAAAAATAACATGATCCATCTCCACTATAGATACAATGATGTCTTCAAAAATTACCAGTTATCAATACTTGTAACCTCAGACAAGACTTCTAAAAGCTGCACAGAAAAAGGCAAAGACCACCAGAAGTCACTATGAAGCCTCTAACAGGAGTATACAAACTTTTAAATGCTAACTAGCCTCAACAACTATTTCACATTTTGGCTTAACCCCTTCCCTTACCTGCTTTTCTTTATCAAAGTATGTTCCAAACATCATCAGTCTCATCTAATGCAGTTTTGAAATATACAGATAAAAAAGCCATACAAAAAATATATTGTTTTAAATGTTAATATTCTCAATACTACATAATGAAAAACACATTTCCTGAAAGCCCAAGAATACAAAAGCAGATGAAAAAACAGAAAATGTACCTTTATGAATTTCAGATTGCTAAAGACATTAGAAATAACAAAGGAAAATGACAACTTGTTGAAGAAATACATAAATCCTATTAATTCATTATATCCCATGAGATGCAGCCATACCTGCTTGTCACTTCCACTTTCATGTCAGCAGGTTCATTTCTTAATCAAGGAAATCTTAGTGA
>JAUUDY010597050.1:0-10003 GCA_032361765.1 Panulirus inflatus | reverse complement strand
CACACACACACACACACACACACACACACACACACACACACACACACAGATAAAACCACTTTTCGTGTGTTCCACGCTCTACCTCGCTGTGCGGGAAATGGCGAACTAGTAAGGAAAAATATGAGGAGAGATGACTGGAATGGGAGTTATACCAGGGAAAGTAGGCAGCACAAGTGTGCTGGAAAGGTTGCGACTCCCAATTAATTCATCCCTCCAGAAGGACGATTGGCAAAAGTTATAATGGAAGAGGGTGAAGAATAATTAGAGGGAAATTAGAGAAACTGCCCCAGATTCAGTTTGGAACGACCTCTTTTTTGCGAGGCTCTTCTTAATGATTGCATCACCGAACTTTGTATTATTCAGCCTTAATACTTTTAAACGTCTCTTGAAAGAGGAAAGTAATGATGAAGTGATGTGGTGAAAGGCTGGATGGGAGGATGGTATAGCGGGATGTTGATTGTGTCTAAGAGGAAGCTGTTGTTGGGGTAGGGGAGGTTCACTACATATGACGTATATGATTCAAATTTTTGATATCTTAAATAAACCTGTATATGTCTGACTGTATCATACCTCCGCTGTATCAGGTGACCAATTACAAACAGGTAAGGTTATGAACACAAGTGATTGTTGAGTAGGGAATATCAAAATTTCATCAGCTGTTCCTCCTCAGCTAGATGCATGATTGACTGGTTGAAAATCTGGATTCATATGCTGCCTCCGGAACAAGTTCATTGGCGGCGGATTTTGTCTTCTATAACAGAACATCTATAACTGTAAGATTAAAAATATTAAGACTCCAAAAAATGATAAAACGGATTTTAAAGAATTGAAATGACAAAATGCTCATATTTACAATTAAACGTCGTAATATTCTCTCTATACAGTCTCAAGTGTAACGAGCGCAGTTAAAAATGTTGCTCTACATGCTGAGAATATCATACAAGTTTCTTTAGCATGGGAGTTTGTTAATGGAACCTGATACGTTTCAAATGTTGGCTCCCGCCTCCAACTATCGATGAGTCAGTTTTGTGTGTCCGATACTTAACCTTATTAGATTTATTGATTATCTGGACCTACATGCTGCGTCAACAGCAAAGGTCAGCGGCGGAATTGATTTTTCTTCCAACAATGCAAATGTCTGAAAATGTAAAAGAATACAAATATCTATATATGAATCTGATTAGAAAAAGTTGAAGAATGAATATAAAAGTTAGAATGATAAGTTCCTTACATCTATGATTGATATCCATTTTAGATAAGTCAAATCTTCTACAAAATGCTGGTTTTCTTTAGAGAAACATTCGTATTTAAAACGTTACCTTTTCTCCCGGTACACTCTCGAGTGTGAAAAAAAAACAAGGTTGGGGGGAACAGAAATATTCTTCCAGATTTTGAGAACACTACACACGTTTCCACAACATGTGAAGAAAGTTAGGCGTCATTAACAAATAGCACCTGACTCTTCATACAGTGAAAGTTGTCTCTTACCATTAACCAACAAAGAGTCAATCTTCCGTGTCCCATCCTCAGCCTTACTAGAACCACTTCCATTTGTCGGCTAAAGTGAATACTAGCCACCCAGCCGCCAAGCTCTACTCCTATTCTTCGGATTTATTTCTATTTGTGGTCTGTCTCGATTGTTGCCTCGATATATTGCGAAGACATTCTTGTATGTAGGGTTTCAAATCCCTGTGTGGCAGAGGAAATCGAGCATCCCAGCAGGCAGTTACAGCTGTCTTTGTTTGCTGATCAGCTCGTTCGTTCCAACAAAAACCAATATGAGCGGTGACCCAGTGCAGAGATATCATCTTATGTCGTGACGACGCCAGTGCAAGCGTCTTGGATCTCCTTCACCACCGGATGTGGTGCTTTTAATCTCACAATGGCTTGCAGCGCACTGCGAGAATCAGATATATAACTGTATCGTGGCGATCAAGCTCCATGGTCATCTTTAACGCCGATAAAATGGCAGAAAAGCTCAACGGTGACAATGTAAACCGCAGGAAGTAGCCTACCTCGAACTGCAGTCCCGTTGCGCACTGTAGGGTTTGAAAACATCTTTCTTAATTTCTCTTTAGCCTTGTTACTTTGAAGTATGCTCTAAGAATCTCTCCTTGATTCCCATTTCGGTCCTTTCTATCTTCCCTATTGCAACCAAATCTTTGCAGTGTGTCTGCACTGGATTGGTTCATGGAGGGGTCTGAGGCACTACAATTGGCAAAATCCTATACGGACTCAAATTGAGATCAGTTACAGATATCCTCGTTCTTCCTCCAGAGGACTGTTCAACCGATCGCGGGTCAGTTAGAGCCCTATGACTGAGAGAATCTGGATTCCTTTGTAACCTATTGTAGCAAGTCAAGTTCGTATATTCTCAGTGCAGTTGTAGAGGTAGTCCTCCGCTCTCTGCATGTAAGGATTGCACTGGAGAAGATTGAAGAGCTCCAGTGCGAAACCCTAACTTCCTTTTTGCAAGGAATTCCTAAGTGAGGATGGGTAGTGATCCCTGTAGGCCAATTCCTTGTAGCTTTTTCAAAATATAATGTTTCATGTAGTGTCGTATGCTTCTGTGTTAAAGAGAATTTTCATTAACTGATGTCGTTAAATAAAGGAATTCCTGACGTCAGTTTCTAGGGTAATAGGAGTCTGTTGTAGATTTCAATTTTCGAAATCCAAACTGGAATGAGGATAGAGCTTTTTAAGCCTGAAACAGACTTTTTTTTTTTCAGTGACTTTGCAGCGTAGCATCTTCTAGAATGATAGTTGCTTCCTTCCCTGTTGTTGGTACTGTGTTCTCCGGAAAATCCTGTTATACAGGGAGTTTGCCAGTAAGTGAGATATTTGTTACGGAATATTATCACCTCCTGGAGCAACGTTTCGGCAAAGGCTTAATGCTAAATCCATTATACTCACCGTAAAGAGGAGGTTATACGGGAGTACTACACATCCTGTCCCTAGGAACGAAAGAAGTTGTCGTTCTTCCAGTGGGTTTAGGATGGCAAATCTGTCGGAATAAGACGTTCAAAAGGATGACTCTGCCCCAGAGTCAACAAGTTTATCTGTAACGTCTAATTCATTAGTTATGAGTGATCCATCAATCCTGAAAGCAGGTAGGGAAACTGGCGCTGATCTAACTGCGATCTTGCGAACTATGTCCCATACCATTAACAAGGGTGTTCCTGTGTTTATGGTAGACACGTACTGCATCCATGAAGTACTTTTGACCTCCTTAAGCATCCTCCTTGTCCTGGCACGGGTTCTATTCTTAACTGTAACAAGGTTGCATTGTTAGGTCGTCGTTCCATCTGCCTTAGTTTTACTTGCTCTGACATCTTGCCGACATTCATTTGACCACCATGGCACAGAAGTTCAACCGTACCTCCCTGCACGTTTTGACACTGACCATTCAGCTGCAAGGTGAATTCTGGCTGTCATTTCTTCGACGGATTCTTGCATGGATGGATAATGCTCGGCAAGAGTCTTGCATGACTACAAATCCCGCGAAAGAAGTCCAGTCGGCATGGTCTAGTCGCCATCTCTATCCCGCGTGCTGGGTTGCTATCCACCTTCTTTAGAAGAATCGGGAAGTGGTTGCTTCCATGTAGGTCTTCCAAGACTTGCCAGATAAAGTCCAGGTCAGCGTCTGCTGAAAAAGAGAGAAAGAAAATGGACGTCAACAATTGATAGTTTCAGTCTGTATGTTGAATACATCTACTCTTGTTAAGATCTTAAGAAGAATTATTCCAAGGCTCTTCCCCTAGCGTAGGACGTAGCGTCCCCCCAAAGCGGGTGGCGGTCATTGAAATCACCTACGATTGAAAAATGGGGCAAAAAGTGATCAATTGCACTCTCCAAACTTACAGTGTCTAGATTATTTGGGGGAAGATATACATAGGTGCAACAGTGTACGGCCAGATCAGGCCAATCCTCACTGCTCTAACCTGCATCGCCGACTGGTGGGGGACGAGCAGGTGGGGAACGTTCTGGTGGCACCATCACTGCAACTGCTCCATGAGGTCCGTTATCATAGGCCCCGTTGTGGGCATGAATTTGGTATCCTCTTTGGGAAAGGCTACCGCTTTCCCAAGTCATGATCTCTAAAAGACTTAAAGCGGCTGGGTTAGCTGAAGCTATCAAAAGCTGCAATTCTACCCATATAGCGTATTTTGCCTGACAACCTCAGTGCATCAAACAAGTTATTCTTCTTTAGCCGATGTCGATGTAGTAGGTAGTTTTCCCTCTTTACTTTTACATATTTTTGGGGCGGAGGCATCATTTTCTTTTCCCTTTCACAGAGGCCACCAGACACCACTACAATCACTCGGAAATGATGGTGGTGTCCATCTCCCTTTGTAGCGGAAGTGTAGTGGGTTGGAGGCTCCAGATGGAAGAATATCTTTTTCTCTGCCCTCTATTGGGAGAGCAGGGAGTGAGAAGGCTCTTTTAAGTGGCGCCTCCTGTGGAATCTATTGATGTTGGTTTTCCATTTTGATGTTTCTCTGGTTTACGTGTCACCTCTGTTAAGCCAGTCTTTGTTGCAACTTTGGAAGCTCTTAGCGAGTGCTACGGGGCTTTCGTCAAGGGCTTCCGGATCCTTCGTGGTTGTCATGGAGGATTTGGTGTTTGCTTTAGCCGAGGTGACGAAATTGGCTCATTCTTTGGTGCTTGCGCTTTCCCTGAACGTGTTGACAGTTGTTCTTTAGGTTCAATCAGCTCTTCTTGAGAAGATGACGATGCAGCATTTTTTGAAAGTTATTTTAGGATGTTCTGGCAAGGATTATTTAACAGTTTGTACAAGGTTTACTCCTGTTTTCTTATCATATCTAGGGAATACAGTGAAAGAAAGGTTTTGTTTTAATTGATACAACGGCTTTTTCCATTTTGTAAAATTCGGAGGCTAAATGCAGTTGGCACACTGGACTTTGGAGCACTCGTGGGCTTCTTTTTCTGTTTCCGCACAAGAGATACAGATCTCTACCAACGAACGAGAAGACTTACCCATGTGGCCACAGTATTTGGTATTTGAAACAGTGTCTAGGAGATTGTACGTAATGGCTTACATCCATCACACAGTGTCTAGGAGATTGTACGTAATGGCTTACATCCATCACACACCTTATCTTATTAGGCATCTTATTAGGCAAATGTTCACCGACTTATGTAAGGATAAGCGTCAGTCTTGTCATCAGAGAATCAATCATCCTCTGAAGAACTTGCTAAACCTGTCAGTCCTTGGCTGGCAAAATCTTTTCTTAGGGTCTCTTCAGAGTAATTGAGTTTTCTGTTAAAGATGACTCGTCTTACAGAGTTGGCATATGCTTCAGTATCTACCCCGCCAGACACCTTCGGATCTAAGATTTTCTTGGCGTGAGATTCCGTTCCTGCCTGTATAAGTAGGACGTTATCTCCTGTCTGTCTAATCTTTATTGGTCTTCCCCAGATGGATATAATGCTCCTGTAAGTAGGAAATTTTGTTAGGAAATTTTATGTTCAAGAATTTTGGACATAATTGGTGTGCCACAAGGATCAGTCTTGGGACCGGTTCTCTTTCTCGTATACATCAATGGGTATTCTTATGGGATGCATTCCAATATATCAAAATTTGTGAATGATACAAAGCTGGGATATAAATCTACAAACGTGCTTGAACGTCTACAACCTTAAAGTGCTTATAGGTGGCACATTAATTCAAATATCAACAAGAGCAGAGTTTCTCATATCGGTGGCAAAAACGAAAAGGCAAGCCACAGTACAAATTCTGTTGAACTGTAAAATGTTTGCGAGGAAAAAAGACTTATGCGTAATGATAATCTAGTGATCTAAAACCAAATAGCCAATGCACAGAAACAGTGGGAAGAGCAAACAAAAATCTTGAAATCACAGGTAGGGCCGTCGAATCTGATCCAGGGAAATCACCCTTATTCATTACGATTTGCTGGCTCGTCCCTATCTTGAATTTTGTGTTCAGTCTTGGTCACCCTACCTAAAACAAGACATAAACAGAAAGGAAAGAGTGCAGCGTCGAACGACTAAGGTGATTCCCGGGCTGGAAAGCAGATCCTTTGAAAGCTGATTAAACGACTCGAATCTATTTAGCTTATAAAAGAGTAGGTTAAGAGGTGATCTAGTTTAAATATCCAAAATTATCAAGGGCTTTGATAATTTTGATCTATCATGTTACTTAAGATTTTATTAATCTGATCTCACTTGTAATGATGGATACAAACTCATGGGTAGATGTTTTACTTCGAATAAGGCGAAGTATTTTTTCTTCGACTGGATCGAACGATCTGACGGTTAGAGTAGTCAAAAACAGTGCTATAGGTGCGTTCAAGATGAGATGATACATATATTACTTCAAGTTGATTTGAATTACTTGCGCCTCCTTAGTCACATTGACAATTTTTTTGTTATTGTCTTTGACTTATCTTTATACATTCTAACTTTTACAACACTAATCTCTGAGTTTCTGACATCTTCCACTATCACAAATACCTTTGAAAAGACCCACTGGTCTGTTGCTGTTTGAGTTCTTTTGTATTCCTTCCTTTGTAAGTCCTGGCAGCGTTTGTTCTTCAAGACAAGAAAGGCAGAAGTTTTTCTTTTTAAATCAGATATTTCCTTTCAGTGTCCAAAATCATCCTTAATTACTGATTGTAATTAGTTGGTCACAAAAGAATTTTGCCCTTGAAAGAATAATACCTTTATGAGGCGTTAATGGTACTTTACCTACAAGTGTGTGATCAACTGAGGACTCCTAATTTTCTAAGTCTGTGAGTAAGTCAGTTATTTCTTTCTAGTGCTGCATCTAGATTACAGAGTTCGGTGACTTTCATGTTACCTTACTGACTATTGGACTTATTCTTATTTCATGTTACCTTACTGACTATGGGACTTATTCTTATCATCTTATTATCAGTTCCATTCTTCTGTCTACATTATGCCTGTTCATTTCATAACTTCATCCATAGTCACAACAACTGGAAACTTTTCCGAATATTATACTGATCAAAACTATTTTCATCTTCCCATCTCATATTGAAAGACATTATCTGATTCACAAGTTCTTTTCCGCCTTCCCTTGGCTCTTCCATTACTTTATCTTTATATCAGTTTGCTTATTCTAAGCATACACAAAGCACCTTCGCAGAACAATTCAGAATTAAAGATTCCTCGGATCTCAATGTATGACGGAAAGCATGTGATGAGGCAGCTCAAAGGGGCACTTATCCTGCACTTCTGAACATTTAAACTTGTACGGATGAATCCCCAGCAGATACAAGACCCATACCAAGCTTCTCTTCACAGAGATGATCAACGGTCTAGCTCCTTGTCTTTACAGTCGGGTATGATCTTCCAGACGTAAACCTATTGGCAGAATCCGCTGCGTGAAACCAAGGTACTTGTCCATAATGCTGTAACTGGATTTTTGTTGTGATATGTTTGTTCTACCGTGGTCTTGATTGACGGAGAGTCACATTATACAAGAGGATCCCAGTTACCTTATCAAACTGGCCTCCGGTGTCCAGCTTTGACACTCTTAGTATACAGCTGGAAGAAGCACCGGCCTCCGAGGATACATACGTAAGCAACGTATAGCGTAAAGAGAACACTAGATACTTCTTACACTATAAGCCACCTACAGAGTAAAGACAACACCAGATACTCCTGCTCACACTGTAAACCACGTTCATAGTAAAGGCAGCACCAGGTACTCCTGCTCATAACATAAGCCACGCACAGGATATAGATAGTCCCATATACTCCTATTCACACTGTAAGCCACGTACAGAGTAGAGCAGCCAGGTACTCCTACTAACACCGTAAGACAGACACAGCTGTACCATTGTTGTCGCCCTCACTATCAGGGTGTGTCAACCTATGTAAGACTTGGACGTCCTTGTAGACTCATCTGAAGGATGCCCAGATGACTGAATAATATCTGTTGAATACCTAGTAAAGTCCTCGTCGGTCTTCTAGCCCCACCACCCGGGCTGCTGAAATGAGTCGCTGGTTGACCAGACTGTTGGAAGTCGCAGCCAGCAGGTCCACGCAGCCTCCAGAGCCTGTCCAACTTTTTTTCAATTCTCAGGGACTCCAAGACTTCAAGATTCAGCATCAGGATCTTTGTAGACGATGCGCAAAATATTTTTTTGTTCTCATTAGTGACACGAACTTTCGAAACTGCTCATCACGCCGATGACGGTTCGCCATGCGTACAGGTACAAAGTCATATCAGAGAAAAACAATCGTACCGAACCCTACAGCTAATTGGAAAGCCAATCGTACCCTCACTGCGCTGAACAACACTCTTGTTTTCTGGGTATGAGTCAAATATCGAGCTTTTAGTCAATGCAGCTGAGAGTTTCATGGTCTGTTAATCAGTCGACCTTCCGCAGAGGGACTTACCTTGTAAACACGTTTGCCAAAACTCATAACAATGCTGAAAACTGACACGAAGCGTAAAGATCCTTTAAACTGTTCACCTATTTGATGTACCAACGGACTGTTAAAAGAACAACGAAAACATATGAATTTAATGTTGCACTTTGATCACGTGCGTCAGATACTGTGGTCAGCGTGATGTCCCATTAACTGCTGCTGTCTTGTCGCTCTCATGCATCTTTTGCAATGGTGTAGAGCAAGAACTACAAACATCTTTTGGGAACACAGTATCAAAATCATCCGTCAACACCCACACACTGGTGCAACAGACTCCATCAATATTCTGATCTTCAATTTTGTCACAACTCTTTCTAAGTTGAAAGGTCGGCAACTGTTGGGTGTATCTCAGATGAATCATTTCTTTCCCCGAGATGATGTGGTATGGTAAAAACTCATCTTGTCAAACAGTATGATTAATATTATGTGGTACGAGACGAATACATAATGTTTGGCTAAAGTTGACATGAGTTACTGACTTGGAACAAAGAAACTTCAGCGTTCTGTATGAAAACACTGATTTTTCACAGTAAGGTGGATAGGATAGAAGTCATCTCACTCATAGAAGTTTCCAATTGCATCAGCAACTGCCTTCTCTTGGTTCTGTCTGGCCGTTTTTAGAAAGCCGATACCGCCAGATAGAACCTTGAGCCATCCTTCAGTGTTGACAGAGAAGAAGGTTTGGAAGACAGTGAAGGAGGGCAGCAACGAACGATGAAATGAACGAGGATGGAGGCTGGAGTGAGTAAGGGAGAATGACAGTGAGGGCTGATGGTGGGGAGGTCAGAACAGGCACAGGAACATACATGTGGTAACACAGTGACAGTTACAAAAGAGGATTACTTCTTTTTAAGTTTTTTTTTGTAGCATTATGTAAAACCTCCAACCGTGTTTAGTGATTATCAAAACGCTCAAAGAAAGTGGAATGCCGTAAATATACCTACATATATTTACAAAATTATTAAAAAATGTACGTATGTAAGATATATAAACAAACATCAAAATGTGACGGTAATGATTGAAAAACCTAATTCTAATTTGGACAGTGAGAAACGATGGTAATTACAGTATCTGCCTCGCTGTTACATCAACAATATTGATATTGCTCCGTAGAGTAACATTATCATCTGTCTGTGACTTTACTGGGGTTGTTCATTTCTTAATAATCTCACTAGATAATTTTTTCCCTGAATAATGACTTTTTCCCTAACCATTATAACATTGTAATACCACGATGTTGTGTGTAACGAACCATTACTGAGCAGTCACTACGTGCCAGGGTCATCAATCACACGTCCAATAACATGGTTTTCATAAGTCATGGGTCTTCCCATGCTATCACAAGGAAAGAACCATGGTTCATCTTGCTGTAGGTTTTCGTAGATTTATCTTTCTTTTTATGTACCAGTTTCCATCACATTAATGCAGATCATTTTATGTTTCTGTTTCCCTCATCGTAAATGATCTCGAGTGTTGGCATAAAGTGCTCTTTTCATCATTATTTTCATTGTATTCATCGTCATTTTCTTCAACAGGGGCGTATGAAGTGCCATTATTTTTC